>JANHGL010012091.1:73741-96726 GCA_024611195.1 Ceyx melanurus | reverse complement strand
AGGGAGGCCTTAGCTTTCCTTGTTGCATCCCTGCATCTTTTGACAACCTCCCTGTATTCTTCCCAAGTGGCCTGTCCATCCTTCCATGTTTTATATATTTCCCTCTTCAGTTTAAGTTTTACCAGTAGTTCCCTGCTCAACCATGCAGGTCTGCTAACTCTATTACTAGATTTCCTGTTCTTTGGGATACACTGATTCTGAGCCTGGAGGAGATGGTGTTTGAATATTATCCAGCTTGCTTGGGCCCCCTTGCCCTCCAGGGCCCTGTCCCATGGGACTTTTCCAAGCAGTTCACTGAGAAGGCAATTTACTAGCTGGTCAGGGCCAGAGCCATACCAAGGCCTGTTTTATCTGTTTTAGAGTAGAGATAGCAAAATAGCAGTGTCATGGTCTGTCTTTCAGTTTGCCAATATAGATATAGACATGTGGATTTCTTTTTAAGGATGTTCCTGGACTCCTTTCTGGATCCACAGTCTCCTCTGGAGCTGGTTGGCCATAACCAAGTGTATAATCTTCATCTGTCCCCTCCCAGTCCTGACAGTGGCAGCACAAATGAGGAGGGGACACATTGCAAAGCACTTCTACAGTATCCTTGTTTGTGGAAAAGGGAAAGAAGTCTGATTTTTCTGTATAGGAACAGTGGTGCTTCTTTTTTACAGACAGTGGTCTTATTGTCTGCCCTTTCTGTGAAATAAAAAAATATCACATAGGTGAGAGTTTTATGAAGAACAGTCTGAATTTTTTTATTCAGCAGGGAACCACAGAGTACCACAGAGTGTAATTTTCGGAAGATTTGTTTCAACCAACACCTTTTAAAATCTGGCAAAATCTTATGTGTTTATAAGATACACTATTTCCTTTATTTCAGAAAAAAAAAAAAAAGGTTAAAAGCTTGATCTTTCCATCAAAATGTAAAGAGGTCCTTCAGAGAGCTGAGGCAGCAGTTCATCTCATCTCAGCCCCATGCAAACCTGATTCTCCTTTCCAATTTATTCCTGTAAACTGACAGCCAAAGGCTCCAAATCATTAATCTCGTGTAAAAAAAAATATATCTCTTTATACTGTATTAAGGAGTAACTTGCATCATATTCAGCCTCACAATTTCTAGATCTAATTTTATCATGGACATTTTTTTAAGTTTTTATCACACAGTAAGAAAAGCAGAGTCACATCCTCGCATCTTGTGCTGAGGTATGTAAGTCATCTGAGTCCTAGTGTGAAAAAAGGAAACAAAGCATTTCTAGTTCCCCCCAAACGCTTCTTGTAGTTACTTTAATCCATCATGGGCCTGTCAGATTCGTGGCAAGAGAATAAACAGACTTTCAGAGACACTGTTGACTCTGAGCACGACTCTTTTTTATTGAAAAAATCTTTAGTGTTGATTGTTCGCTGCAGAACATTTTCTTCTGTGTTGTTTTTATGCTGAACTGAGACTTGGCAATGTTTGCTGTTGGAATGTAACACTGTCATGTCAGGTCAAAAGGGAAAATGCCAGTTGGTGTTTCCCAGTGGTTGTGCACATGTAACATTATGTCCTTTCATTGAACTCAGCCTTTATTCCTGAGAAAGAACTGTTATTTTAGCTTGCATCACTGCAGATAATATGAGTCATAAATATATGGAGTTTTTTAGAAGTCTTATGTTCAATAATAAAAAAAACCCAAACAAACCCAAAATATACTGACCTTGTCATAAAATATTATCAATTCTAACTTTCCAGAACACCAGTCTTCCTTTATCTTCCTTTTTCTTACCCTTTCTCTCCCTCTCTCTCTCTTATATTGGATTTTTTCAGGGGATGGACAGAGGGAGAGGGGTGCAATAAACTTGCACCTGGGACCAGCTTTACATTATTTAAAGAGTATGTATAAAAACATATTATTACCTGTACTAGAATCCTCCAAGTAGTGTTTAGAAGATTTTAGAGAGCGAGGGGATAGAATTAATTCATTCTTTGATTTATTTTGAATCTCAACCTTTTGAATGACAGAAATGCAAAGCTCATTACTTGGAGATGGACACATCTGCAAATCTCTTGGAGTTAAGTAACAGAGTAGTGCTTGCACAAGCTGTAATTTAAAGGTTGAAAAATCTTGCATCATCTCTGAAATATAGAACCACAGATGCTCAGTTTCCCAACACTGCATTTTACAAAGCTCCAACTTTAAGGCCAACTCCTTAAACAAGTCCTCACACAGACCTGTTTAGTTCTTTTGAAGGGAAATTATCGAATTCAATGTATCTCATTTCAGTATGAAATGTTTTGAATAAAGACAAATTTAAAACTATGAATGTTTCTCTCTTGTTGTTTGATTACTGAAATGTCTATGGGAAATGAATCCTCATTAGAAAATATTTTCCCTTTCATACATCTTTGTTTAAGCACTTCGCTTTTACCTAATTGTCACAGGTCCCTGTCTGCAACAACCTGAGGGCTTATACCAGAGATGACATGCTTTAGAACTCTAATCTCTTGCAATGCTTGTGAGGTTTTCAATGTTTTCTGGATTTTCCTTTAAATCTTATTAGGGGACAGAAGTCCAGATATGACACACATCTCAATTCTTGATACACTATCCTGATGTGATTACACTTGGAGATCAAACTCATATGTAATTTTCCTTGTGAGTGAAATAAATTTGCTGTAGCAATTCCATTAATCACAAATAAAGAAGGGGTAATTATTGTTTTAATCATGTTACAGTGATATGTCAAGCAAGCTCACAAGTGAGTTTCAGTGAAGGGCAATGCACTTGGCATGAACAAGTATGGCTCAGTAAATAACCCTCCATGTACACATTAGCTCAGGTTCTACAAGCAGTAGATCTATATTAGCATGGCAATGTCCCAGACCAATCATTCCTGCTTCTGATGAAGGGCTAATTAGCATAAATAGAGTGTTACATTGATACTGTTATATAGCATTTTGTATAAATCAAGCTGAAGGGATGCATTACAGAGGTACACATACGTAAATACATCCAGACAGATAAAAACTAATTGCTCATCTCCAAAAGTTCATTTACAGCACTATGTTAGTTAACCTCTGTGTTTATCCCAGGTTCCAGCTCCTCGTATTGCAGACATGTTACGTCAGTCTGATTTGGAGAAGAGTGGTTAGGACTATGGGTATGGAGTACATAGTTGAGAAGTAGTACACACTGGAGTCCACATTATATTGAATAGAGGACTGTCTGTTCCCCTATCCCCACAAGAAGGGCCTTCACTCTTTGGTGGGGGTAAGGAAGGCAGATAAACCATGTCCCTGCAGCTTTACAAAAAAAGTAGTCCTTTGTTTGGAAGGTTCCTGGATCAAACATTGATTTCTCCATGACTTGGCCATTTTTATTTTCCCTTCTCTGCCCAAAGTAAACAATTATGTACTTAAGTACCAGAGCGAGGTGGGTGGTTAGAAATACCCCGATTGCTGAACAACTGTAAAAGAAATGCAATTAACTTTCATTTGAATGGCAAAGGCTAGGCCTCTGCTGCCTTAAATTTAGCTTACAACTGAAAATAACCTTCTCCTTTGCTCCATTTTACAGTGATGTCATAATTGTGTGTTTGGCATTAGTCTGTTGCCATGGATAGTAGGAATCAGGGTAGAACGTGATGACATTAAAAGGTCACTTCAATCTCTAATGGCTATGGTTCTGGGAATGACTAATGCATTGCACTGCTACAAATGTAGAGTTGGTACAACATAATGAACTGCAACTGACTCTTGTTTAAGCATAAATATCTCAGATTTAGAAGGATGACAAAACCATATCAAAAAGTAGATGGGTTTACTTTTAATTTTGTTCTTTGAGATTGCATGCATGGTGATTGGATGCAGTCATTTCACTTGTACAAAAAAGTAACAGCAAAGTGGGTTCATCAATAAATGTTATTTCTGGTATAAATCTATGATAATATTTAAAGTATCATCCCTAGACAATACTTTACAGGGGAATGACTTGGACCAATAATTGTAGCTATTTTTTTTTCCTAGAAATAATTCGAGACTCTCTTTAAGATGTGACTTGTCTGCTCATAGAAAATAAGAGATCATGTTTATTTTCAGAAGTACATTTTCAAAGTGTCTAACTGAAACCACAGAGCTTGTGCTTAGTTTGGGACATTTGGATTTGATCTGGCAGAAGACCATTACTGAGTCATTCTGAATTGTTAACACAGGTCCAATTGTTATGTCAGAATGTCTTTAGGAGATAGGAAGATGTTGCACAGATTTCTACTACAGCAGAAACTATTAAAACAAATAAGCCCAGATTATGTCAGTGTTGAAATGTGTTTTGTATAACTTCTGTGTAGCTCTAATATAAACTTTTTATTTACTCATGCAATTTGACAGGAAAGTAAAAAAAAAACCAAACCAAAAAACAAACCATCAAACAAGTATAAAGCCTTCACACCACCTCTTGCCCCTTCTTTTTCCCTCTGCCTTTCTTTATCCCTTCCCTTCCCTTCCCTCCTTCCATCATAAACTGAATTTTAAATTCTATAATCTGTCTTTCTGTTAAGTTGGTTATTTTAGCACTTAGTTGTAACCATTTTCTGGTTTAGTTGTATGTTTATTCATCAACTGATGTTGCCACATTTGTGATACTCTATACTTTACTTTTTCATGTAGACAAGTTCATTGCACATTTTGCATTCTTGAGAACTGCTTATAGAAGATTACCTGTGTTTGTAAGTCAACATCTAGACCAAGCTACTATTCACTGTTGTTCTGAAACAAAGGTTTCTCCTTCTCCCTTTAAACAGTATTTATTCACAGCTTCATGAGATGTCTAAATAGCTCTTTACTATTTATGTCTTTTAGTTATGTCATTTCACATTCAAAATTCCTACAACTTGTACTCCAGATGAAAATTTCCTCTTGTCCCTCAACCACTGTTTCCTATATCATGGGAAGGCAAATACAGTGTTCAGAGAAGAGCTTAAATTAAAACTTTGATAACCCACAGTGCTCTTCTCACTTGTCAATAAAAAAATATTTCAGTAACTGACTCATCCCATAGCAATGCACTTCATTTGGGCAATGCAAAAGCTCAAGTATCCTCCAAGTTTTTCTTCATGCTGAAGTAATTCAGTGCTGATCACAAAGCCAGTGTTAGGGTGCTGCCCAGTGTGTGCTCACTACAATACTTTCAGCCACAGTTTGCCACATATCCCTTGGCTACATAACACTGTTAAAAGGAGAGTGCAAGGGACCAGTTCCTGACCCCGTGACTACTGTCACAGACTAGCTCTTGTCCCCAGTGCCTGTGGCTTGTTGCTTCTGTAACAAGGTTTGCCTTGGAGACAGTTCATGTGGTCCACACTGGATCCACATAGAGAAGAAAAGTGAGGTGATGCAGGTGGTGGAGCATCCCAAGCAGGAACCCACAGCCTATCCCTATTTATTTAGTGGTGATGAGCTCTCTGTGAGACTAACTCAGTGCCTGGTCTTAAGCTGGTAACAGTAACAACAATAAATAAATAAATGAAACACAAATGCACACTGATAAAAAGCCCTCCCAAAACATTACCAGGATGTAATGACCAGCACATGTTAATGTAAGGCTGCCTTTTGGCAGCAAAGGCAGATTTTGCAGTGTGGCAACATGTCTAATGGGACCTTCTGGATGGCTGGAAACAGGATGACATTGACTTTATTTTCCCAGTTCTACAAACAGGGGGAACTCTTCAGTTATTTTCCACATCCTCTACCATTAACAAGTAGGTAGACACCTGCTATGGGCAGTGCCTCCTAAGAAGTAGTTTAGTAATGTCATGGTGTTTCTCCTGTACATCCTCACAGTTTCTTTATTATAAAGAGCTAAATCCTTTTTTCCCTGAAGAATGATGGCAAGTTACTTGAGAATGTCTCTTGAGAACAGTAAATGATCAAACATTAATTTCCTTTTTTTTTCTAAATCTTCTATTTACATTCACTCATTCGTGAATGGAGATTCAGCATCAGCAGCTCCACTAAAGTGGAGTGGAAGTAATCATAGAATACAAAGCTGGAAGGGACTGCAAGGATCATCTGGTCCAAACTTCCTTGGGAAAAGCATGGTCTAGATAAGATTGCCCAGCACCCTGTTATATACATAAAGCAGCTCATGGTTAGGGGACTATGTCCAGGTGATGATGGAAGATTGGAATAAATATCCATATCTTCTCCTGCCCAATACTTTGCACTAATCAAACATTACCCTTCTTGGTTATGTGACCGTGGCCATTCTCAGAGGCAGCTGAACTTTGCCTGCAGCAAGAGAAAAGCAAAGAAAGAGTAAATCCTTTATTTAATCTCAAGTGCAGAGACAATTTTTTCTCCAGTAATAAGAAGCTTTCTTCTCAGAATGCACAACTGCACCATTGGAGCATCTGTCTTGTGTCTTGGCACATGCTGCAGATGATCAAAGCAGCAGCTTTTGTTTCAAGCAATAGAAAAACAGAGTGGCAGAATATCCAGGTTTGGATATAGCCCCAAAAGGCAAGGAAGAAAGAGCCAAACTGTATAAAATGTTTTTTTTCAGCAGTTTTCCAGTGCACAAAATAACAAGGTAGGTCAAGTGACACAGTTCTGAAATAGTTCATTCCACAGACATTCCCACTACTTTTATTCTCCCACAACTTCTTTATATAGATTTTTTATGTGTAGATTTGTTTCAGCATCTGTCAGCTCTATAATCAGTACAAGCATCAAAATAATGTTTCTGTTTTCCATGACAGTGAGAAACAGGGTTTTTAACCAACATTTTTATTTTATTGCTAGGGAAATTTATACTCTATTATTACATGAGCAGTGAATAAACATAGGAATTCTGTTTATAAGCAACAGTTCTCAAAATGAAGCAGAAATTATTCATACTAGTTCTACCTTTATCCAAACATGTAATTGAATTGAGCAATAACACGCAAACATTCTCAAGCCACAACTAATCACTGAAATATATCTTTTTAGGCACCTGGTTCTTTTCAGGAACTAGAGGTCTAAAGCATTGCTTGTGAGTAATCATCAATATCAGTAAATTTAATATGATTTATTAATGCCTTGCTAAAAAGCTCTGATGTAACCTTCAAGTGCTGTTTTCTTTTTTAATACAGGGAGAAGAAAATCCCAAGCACTGTCATCAGCAGCTGGCTTGTGGCCAATAATTCCAAATTAATTTAAGCCACCAAGAACTGGGTGTTAACTTCTCTCATATGTCAGGAGAGTAAGTAATAAAATAAAACCAGTCAAATCATAGCAGCTCTTTACTCCATAACAGTGGGAGGAGAGGGTGAGATCACCAGTTCTGCAAAGCTGAAGTGACCAGCTGACTTCTTTGTCTGCTACTCTGCATTCTCTCCTCTAGCAAAGAAAGAGAGGGGACATTTCTCCCTGCTACTTTGTGAAAAAGCAGCTTTCACATAGAGCCACTCTGCAGAATAAAGTTAAGTGACCCAGTGACAGTCTTCCTGAAGGCAGTTTATGCCTCCATAATTTTATTTTTATTTCTTTTTACATCACACCTGTGGAAAGAAACAGCTTAGTTAATGAGAAGAGTGATGCATGGCTTTAATTCTCATGGTTATGAATATGAGCAAGACCCCTGATAATACTGGAAGTAATTACATTAATTTCCCTTCTGTTTTAGCTGCTGGGGCTGGCTTTGTTTACAGCAGATGTTACAAAAATTTCTTGCCATCTTTAAGACTGGCACTTGCCCTTTTTGGCTTGTAATGGTTTAGGATGCATCATTTCAATTGTGAAGAGTGGATACAGGCATTTATTGATGGGCTATGTTATATGAAAGAAACAATACCACCTCCTGAAGTAAAATTTTCTGGTTTTTGTATTAATGTATTAAGTAACCACATGTCCATTTTTTGTTGTAATTGACTACTTGATTTAGTGATTTCTTTATTGATGACCAAAAGCAGTCTGTTTCAATTTATATATAGTATGCATGCCTATAATTTGAGTAGTCTTCATTAGAGTCAGAGAAGACACTGTAGTTTAACACAAAGCACTATGAACTGAAAGCTTTCTTAAGACATTCATTTCACATACTTCTGTATATTGTGCATAGGAAGACAAAATTTAATTTGTCATGTGATAAATAGGCTTCTATTTAAAACATAGCTATAAGATTTATTATTGGTCAAAATCCAGCTTGGTTTTAGGTTGGTTATTTTATAAGATGAAAATGAAGTTGTGCCTACTTGTAATGGAAAGTCTGTTGTGATTTCCTCAGTACTTTGAGGAAATGCTAGTCTGTAAGAGTTCTTCAATAGTTTCCTTCATTCCAGCTGGAAAGGAAAATATTTTTAATTATCTCTAGTTCAAAACTGCAGAGGCACCCTTAATACATGGTAGTTATTGTGAATTAAGATTAAAATGCTGCTTGATAGCCACTGGCTTTTTTTAGTAGCAATTATTCTGAGTTCATGATAATACTTGTCAGTGACTGCCTATGTTTTAAGCTCTACACTCCTTGATATGTTCTTGAACTTCTGCCATTTTGCAAGGCACGTTTAGTCAAAGGTTTTGATGGGGTGTCAGAGGATTGACATAGAATTAACATGTCCTGAATTACTATCCAAGAATCACAGACTCACAAGCAGTGCAGGTTTTGTAGAATTAGTCATCACTAACTGACTTTGAATAGATACTGCAGTCTTACTAAAATACTGTTAAACCTGCTACTTAATCATTTACTACGATTTTATGATCAAGTATGCTAAATAATCTAATCTATTGTTAGTTTTGTTCTAATTTTAAATTATTTTGTCCACCTAATATACTAATTTATAAGTGGCATTTTCAGTATTGTCCAAAGAATATTGGCAGATACTAGCTTATTTTGTTGTATAATACCATAATAGCTTATGATATTCAAGACTCATTTATAATAATATCATTCAGTCCATCAGTGTATTTAAAGAACCTAAAAGATATGTGATGTGGAGACTTAATTAAACATGAGTAGTTTGTTCATGCATGTGTATATTAGTATATACAAATATATATATATCAATTACTTCCAGTACCTTTTAATTAGGAAGATGAGGACCAGCATCCAAAAGCTCAGCAAACACACAGATAAACTACTTTTGGGTTTAGATAAAGATTGTACTGTGAAAATATTTTATATGCAGCAGCTCTGCATCTAACATGCTTTAAGATGTTTTAATCAAGGGCTGTTAAACTTTTTGACAACTAAGAGAGAGATTACTTTATAGCTGTTTACTCAAAGATCCAAAGGCAAATAAATTTTACAGTGTTAAAAGATGATGGAAAATGATCTGAGGACCATTTGAGAATTCTTCCATAGCCTGCCAGATTGATGGCCTAATTTGAGTAATGAACAAATTTTGTTATGCCTTGCATACAGATTCTGCAAATAACTGTTACTGATGCAGCATTGCTGCAAAGATCCATTTTTCTATTATAATAGATAAAGCAGAATGCATACTGCACTCTGATAAATTAGAATATTTTTGACTGTATCTGAAAAAAAATGTTCTAATATGAACAAAATTCAGATCAGTTAAATGGTCTTTACAGGATGCCAGAGTAAAGATAAAAGTGTTCTATTTCAGATTGTGATTCTACAATTTTATAGGGACAGAAAAATGCAGATTCATTAGTGAATAAGCAGGTGACATAAGTAACCACTCATGGAGGAGCTCCTGACTTCACTGTAGTCAGTCTTCCATGTCTTCATTTCTCCTTCACTTTTTCTTAACAGACCTTTTGAAAACTGTGTTTATGTCTGTTTGTTCGGTTTATTGGAGATAGCAGAATTAGCTAAAGTTTGCAAATAATATGTCTGTCTATGTCGTTTTCTGTCTCTAGCCAGCTTATTTCTATACATATGAAACACAAAGTCATGATGCCCTCTGTTGCAAAAGCACAGTTCTAGTTAGTCTTCTGAATATATTCCTTTAATATTTTATATATATGCAATTCCATTTTTACAGTGACAATTAGTAGCTTCAGTAAATGAATACAGAATCCTGCTGGTCACCTGCTTAAAATCCAGTCTGTCTGCAAAAGATATTCTAAACTGTCAAGACTTGCAATGTGTGATATCAACCTAGAAAAGTGAATTACAATCCCCATAATGTGTAGCATGAAGACATGGTCTAAAGAAATCAGTTGAATGACTCTTGTTTCAACACAGCTATTCACCTGGAAAGAAAATATAGTGTGTAAAGATTTCAGATTATGCTTTTAGCTGGAATTTACCTTGACCAAACTAGAACATAAAGGCAGGTTGTTTTAGGAAGGAGTGAAAACAGGACAGGGTATTTGATTTAAGAGTTTTTCTAGTAGAGAATACTATCTGAAGGCAAAGATGGGAGAAGATGCAAAGAAGTCAGATGAGTAAGATGGAGAGGAAGAAAATGGCCTTTGTGGGAAGCCTTCACCAAAGTAGTCTGAAATGTCTTGGGTCAATGCCACTATTCTGTTGAGATTGATGAGGTTCTGGTCTTGGCTTTGGAGCAGTGAGGATCTCACTCTTGATGTTTATCACTTATGCTTGACCTTGCAGGCAAGGAAGTCATTGTAATTTAGAGTGCATTAAAAAATGGCCTGTCTCATGCTCATTGGGATCAGTTTGAAAACAGTCTTCATGTGTCAAAAAGGCAGATGTATTTATTGCATCTGAAGATCATCAAAGTCAGATTTCTGTATCTCCTCACTTTGTTTACAGAGCAAGAGGAAAGCTGGGCATGTCTGGATTTATCCCACATGTTGACTCACAACTCTCCTATTCAAAGCCAAAACCACTCCTAATAACACTTGCAGTCACCAACAGCAAGTGCCAACCAGCAAAATAGATAACAGAGAGGAAAACTTTCAGTCTGCTTTAATCTTCAGCTGGAATCGTGGTGGAAGAAGGATTGTAGCTGTAAGAAGCAGTAATGGGAGGCACATTAGAGGTCCTCTATTCAGTGGTCAATGCATCAGTGGCTTTATGAGCAATGGAAGTTTTTGCATCTGGAAAGCTCTCGAGTTATACTCTTCAGTGACATCATTGGTAAGTCCATTTTTTAGCAATAAGATTGTCTGTGGAACTTGGAAATGGGGACAATTTGAAATTAAAAGTAAAGGTTTGTGTTTGACTTTTGGTGTTTTCCATATAACCTCTGCTTAATTTATAAGTAGCACTTCCTCTTCACTCTTTCTGT
Source organism: Ceyx melanurus (assembly GCA_024611195.1). Classification (NCBI taxonomy): domain Eukaryota; kingdom Metazoa; phylum Chordata; class Aves; order Coraciiformes; family Alcedinidae; genus Ceyx; species Ceyx melanurus. The sequence continues at coordinate 85,551 of JANHGL010012091.1, read as the reverse complement.
GTATAATCTCGTCACTGATTGTCCTGAAAAGTCCTTTTTTTCTTATTATTTCAGCACTAATATGTGATTTCTTTAAATTGGCATCAGGAAACTGTTCAGTCAAGAAGCCAGATTGTATTAAAAAGTTATAGGGATATAAAATCAGTTCCTACATACTTACCAGAGTTGGAATAATAGCATACACTGACGATGTACCAGTATCTTCTGGCACTGTTTCAAGCAGAGATGATACTGAATGTACACAAGAACTTGTTTTCTTGAAGATGTGTTAGCATTCTGCATTTAACAACTGCCATGTTTTATTTAGGAGTTGATTAACTTTCAATCATAAGTGAAGGATGGCCAATACTTATATTTTATTGCAAGGAAATTTCTATGCCAATTTACATGTGTACTCTATTCTGAAAGATGAGGATTAGGATGACCATTTTGTGAGTGACAAAGAACTAAGACACTACTTGTTCTACAGATTTATTTAATTAATTTTTTTCTGTTAGTTTTCAAAAAGCTTTGAGGAAATGCACAGTATCCTATTGGTAGGTTTAGTTCAGTGAAACTGGCATTAAATTCCTTAACAGTCCTCTAAACTAGAAGTTTTTACTTCATAATATCATTTATATCTTGCCCTATCTAAGGTTTTTTGCACCCATCACACACAAACTTTTTTCAGAAATGCAGACAGTGGGTCTTATACACCTATCTCATATTTGTTCTTTGAGTTTAGCTTAGGTTGTTTTATTTTTTCCTACAGAGCCTAGAAAATGTACTTGAAATCCCTTCATCTAACATATTGAATTAAAATACGCAGTAGACAGAAGTTTATATGTACCTGAATCTGGAACAATAGGCTTAGTTACTCCCTAAGCTTCAACAGGTTTCAAGTTCAGTTAAGATTTTGACTTGCATTCCACCAGCATGAAAACTTGCTCTGGCACCTGAGCCAACTGACTAAGATACCTCAGGCAGTTGAAATCTACTTCAAACCCTTTGTAAAGCTGGCGAGTGAAACTAGTATCTGCCCTCTTGTGTTAAAATGTGGGCAAAGATGCAGGACTTGGATAGACATGAAGAATGAACTAGAACAAGTTCTTGGTGAGTGCCAATGTTTTAATGGAAAAACAAACAGAACAATTTGGAAGCTAAAATATTGCAGGAAACTTCATTGTTTCTTACGTCTTCATTCTGGATTCAATCAGGGTATCAATCATACAGGAAACAGCATGTCATGAACTCAAAGTTAAACTGGAGATGTCCCTAGCTACTACACCAGCTTCTTAACCCAGACCTTTCAAGCTCTGCAGACAATATTGAAATTAGCAAGGGATTACTACATCAGTCTCTTCTGAGGCTGCATAAACCACGACTATACCCATTCAAATGGTTGTTTTTACACTAGGATTTATAGTATCTTGGAAGTAAAATGGAAGAGAATGGAAGAGAATGTTTGGATGTCCCATTCTGACCACGCATGCTTGGACCAGCACTGTTGTGCAGCTCAGTTCTACTTTGTGGTTTTCAATTAAATGCCACATCATCCCTCATTATTTCTGTGGGCTTTTGCTGCAGTGGCATTCCGCATATGGATTTTTCTAGAGCCAAGTTTTCCACAAGCAACACAATATCTAAAAGATGGCTATCATCCAAAGCTGAATATCATTTCAGCAATATTTCTCGAGGTGAAGAAAATTAGAATAAAGAGGGTCCTAGCACTGGGTTATACAAAGTAGTAAAATTAGGGTGAATTTTCTAGATGTGTTTTTCTTGCTGCATAAGCATGCAGAGAGTGAAAATAAAACATTCATTTCTATTTGCACTATTTTTCTTGGTTAGAACGTATGACAAATAAATGGCAGCAGACAAATGCAGCACAGTCTAAATATATGCTCAACATATATTGATATATGTTTATATAACATATATAACATATATAAGTTTTGCAGAACTGCAAGAGCAATAGAGGAAAAAATGCTAGATGTCTAATTCAGGTATGAATATCCACATTCCTACTTGAGCAAAAATCAATAGAAATATATCTGAGCACTCTGAATAAACATTTCCAGGATTTTAACGCAAGTAATCAGAAAATCAAATTTAAGAAGATAGGGAGAATATTTGCTCTTATTCTTGTGTGTAAGAAACAAGAATGATAGAGGCTCCCAATAAAATGCAGATTTAAGCTGCCATTTCACCCTTCTATTATTTCAGTCGTGTTAGAGCTAGCTCTTCTATTTGTTGTGCTGAAGATTTGATAACGGGTCTTATTTTCATTACTTTATTTCCACCTAGTGCTCAAAGTGTAAATTGCACTAAGTTTTAAGCATATTCTAGAATCAATAACTGCAAATCGGTATCCATCTCAGTTTTCAAGGAACTTGCAAATAAGCCAACGGGTATAGTAATATTAAATACTTCTTTTATAAAAAGGTATTTACAGTAGCTCATAGACTAAAGGCTGTCAAGTATCTAATGTGTTTTTTGATGCATGGTCTGTTTAGAAATAAGAGTTAGTGGTTATTTGATTTAAATGTTAGAATCCCTCTTGTGAATGAGATTTTTTTGGTGAGTTCTGTGGTTAACTGGAAATGACAATGTATATGAATGAAAAAAGGCCACACCATGGTCATTGAGAGGCATTCACTACTCTCACAGGGAAGTTTGTGCTCAGGATGAAGTCTAGAAAGGGGTAGCTAAGCCACATGGAAGTTTTGAGGTAGATTTAGCTGGACAGTCTTTCTCCATAAACAAGAGGTTTATGGACAAGCATATATAGACAGTAGAAATGGTGATATAAAACTCATGTTCAAAGACAAAATAATCTTATACTTTGTGTTACATATGCTTACAAAAAGTAAAAACTGGCAGTAAGTTCAGTAGCGCTAAGATTTTTTTTATTAATGCATTATTTTTAGAAAAAAAGAGATGCAAGAATTCTACTTATTTACCTGTTTTTGTAACTAGCCCAAAAAAGCTAAATTATTCTTATTTGCACCACAGGTACTGTCTGAAAAATACAGAATGTTTGGGGTTTTTTTGCCAAGCATCTGCTGTGTAGGGAGGTGGAATCTCCTATTTGTTATTTAGAATTTGTGGTTTGGACATTTTCTTCAGGAAAAAGGCTTCAGCTCCTGCTTCTTCCTTGTGCTTTCTCTTTGAGCAAATGAAAATGTAAAGGAGTTAATGTCTGGACTAACAAACTTCAGTGTCCTTCATTCAAGACAGTACACTATCTGCTGGCTTATTGGATAGGAGGCAGCACAGTTGTGGCCACCTCCTTTTCCTGAATACAAGCAGGGTACCAAGCACAAATGAAACAGCATATTATGAAGTATCAATTAAACAAGAAAGATACCTTGCTACTACGTCAGCTGTGGTCACATTTATTTTATAATAAAGCATCTGCAGCAACTCTGTTTTTCTGAAGTGTCCAGCACTGTGTTAGGCAGTGTATTGCACCAAACTCTTTCAGGGCTCATTAGGGGAGTATCACCTCTGAGTACTCCTTTAAATCCTGTAACTGGCTACAGTTTAGATGCAAGGTAAACACCAAATTGTTTGCACCCAACTAGTTAGATACCTGCACAAAGACAAATGTGTATGCGACTAGAGCACTCTGGATACAATCACCTGCCTAGGGATTTTACATTTATCTAGAGAGAAGCAAGAGGTGGGCTAAGGGCTTTTAGAGTTACAGCTTGGGCTTTGAATTTAATTTTACAGTACAATTTGTTTAACCTTTCAAAAGACTAATTGCTTAGGACCCTGTAGTTCATCAGTTTTCTAGCATAACTGCCTTGTTAAAATACTGAGTTATTTTGATCACTGCAAACATCATTGTGAACTTTGTCCTACAGAATGGCTCAAGTCTAAACCAGTTTCTATTACCCAACCTCCTTGCTTGAATAGTAAAAATTGTATTGCAGTCAAATTCTTCTTAATTGTGAAATAATCTTAATTGAATAGTGCTTTTAGTGAAGAATGCATGGGGAGAGGGAAGGGAACAGCACTATGTGATTATATTTTCTGTTACCTGAAAGCTCTGTTCCTGAAAGGGAGTTTCTTGAATTGAATAATAAATTTGCTTTGTTTGAGTCTTAAAATCATTTGGCAGATGTAAACTAGGGAAGGGATCAGTGTGGATGTAGCTCTTTACTACAGAGAGCAGCCTCTGAAGAGGGTAGGGTCTGTATGTGGGGTCTATGAAAAAGTTCCACCCATCTTGGTTGCTCTTGCTTTGGACTGTAGTAAGGTGAGAGGCGGTTTTAGTCTCTGCAGTTGCCCTGTCAGGTGAAAATTACATGATTCTCTTCTTCAGGTAGAGTGGGACTGAGGCAGTGTCCTTCCACTTTGTTACAGGAGAGGAAAAGTACTGCCAGTATTTAAAACCAACTATAAACTAATGCAAGCAGAAGAAATCATTTTCTGAAATTACTGGGAGCCTCAGGATTACCTGAAAAAGTTAAAATCAATACATACATCTCTAAGTAATTATTTGTAAACATACGTGTTACCAAAGGTCATCTTCTCCAGCCCCCCTGCAGTGAGCAGGGACACCCTCAACTAGACCAGGCTGCTCAGAGCCTTGGCCAACCTCACCTGCAATAGCTCCAGGGATGGGGCCACAACCACCTCCCTGGGGAGCCTGTGCCACTGATCCACCACTCTCAAGGGCAAGAACTTCCTGAGATCCAGTCTAAATCTCCTCTTCTCTCATTTAAACCCATCACCCCTCATTCTTTCACTGCAGGCCCTTGGAAACAGCCCCTCTCCAGCCTCTCAGGTCCTTCCTTTCTGTTCACTCAAGGATGCACTTTTCAGTCTGGATGGTCCCAAGTCAGTGACCCAAAGCAGATGAAGTTTTCTCTGCACCCACGTGTGGCACACATCGTGTGCTGCTTTCAGAGGAGGTGATTTTTCATTGGAGTCTGTGTTTTGTCTCCTTCCGAGGTTTTCCTTCTGTACTTACAGGCTTGTACATCCTTGCAAGGAGAATAATACATAACCACAGGTGCTTATTGACTGGGGCACTACTGAGTTACAAATAGACTTGCCTGTGCCTCGGATGGGAGTAGGGGGATGAATTATTGATGAGGGCTGTGGTGGAATGAAGAAGGGTGGAGATGGCTCCTCTGACTCACACCCAGGCTTTCCTGATGCAGCTAAAACACAGCAGAAGGATGCACAGAGTAGCTGCTGCTTGCACGCCGGTGCCAGTGGCACCTCTGGCAGAGGGAGAAGAAAGCATGGGTCTTAATTATCAGCCACACAATCCCAGAATCATTACAGGGGAATGAAGTTAATCTTCTGGTTCCTCTGAGCTGAATGCAGACTGCCAGGGTCTTGCCCAGGTCCGTACACTTTTCCAGCAACAGCAGAAATGTTCATGAAACGCCAGTGCTGCTGCTGAGAAATGAACTTCGCCTCCAAGTGCTCCCCAAACAGCAATCAGGGCTTAAAAAGATTATTGACCTGAAGGAAGGGGAGATGATTTGTAAGTGATCAGTGAAGCCAATGAGCCACAAATCGTTTCAGACCCAGTGTCCTCTGCAGATGACTCATGAACTGGCTCTGATACCCCAGAATGGTGCTATGAGGGGTGATGGTGAGTGCATTGGTTTATTGGACTTACATAAGCACACGGGATGGAGCAAAGGTTGAAGAATTTGTCCTCTATAGCAATGATGTTTTGCAAGGTGTTGCTGATGAATTTCAGAGCCAGCTCTTCGTTTTTTCTCCTGTCTTGACTGTAAGGTGCATTAACTGTTCAGTTGTTCCTGGGTTGAGCCACTGGGCATTCAAACTTCATCTGGCTTTGCAGGAACATATTGCAACCTCGTGACAAAAGCCCCCAACAGTTCCCTTCCCGTTAGAACTTATGGAACTCTTCACAGGCTAGAGCATAACCAACTGTTTTGCACCAACTGTTTTCAACTCATGGTTGTGTCCAAACGTCAAGATGCAGAAAGATGTTCTCATGGCATACACAGAAATACTTCAATAAGCAAGAAGCAGCTTGTGTGACTCCTGAAATACTTTCAGCTCATCTTCCAGAGACCAAAAAATAACAAGAAAAAATTCAAATCATAATTGTAATCCAGTCAAAATTCCTGTAGCTTGTTTCCATAGGGAAGATGCAGTTAAAATTTGCCCCTTTCAGATATTTTTTCTTTCACCTCCTTTCCACTGATGGCAAAATTCTTTGCTCAAATTGCCTTGATGCCTTTGAAAGATTCTCAAGCGAAGATACAGGGTTAATTCCACCTAAATTTAAATATGTTCTGATATAAAATGTAATCTCCTACCATCAGCAGCTCTCATAAATAGTACTTTGCTAAAATGCCCAGTTTCTGCACTGTGCTTTGATATACAGTTTATCCATTCAACATTCAGTTTTGATTGGTAGTAAAGGCTTTTAGTAAGGATGACAGAAATGTTTTATCCACCATCATAAACAGTTTTATTAAAAAGGAAAAAAGAAATAAAAATGAAAAGGGTAGGAATGAGAATAATGCAGGTCCACAGTCCTCTTTTCATAACTTACTGGGAAAGACTTTCTAGCTGAATCAGCTGCTGAGTTGCTGTGTTTTTATCTAGGAGGATGCAAATTTCAGTATTTCTGGTCTATAACTGCAGTACTTGCAGGCTCTGGGGTACCCACAGTTATTGTCTGAAGGCTTAGTACTGTGGGAGAGAAATAGGCAGTTTATTGCATTTGTCCTACCAGCCTGGATCTTTACAGAGAGTGCAAGAGCAACCCCAGCCCTCCTTTTAATGCACAACATTTATCTTTATTCATTTATGTCAAAAAAAAAACAAAACCAAAGAAAAAGTGTATTGAGGTTTGTTGGGTTTTTTTTTAGCTCTACTGTGAATGAGATCTTTCAGGAGCTATGCTAAATTAAGTCTCACAGTAAGACGTCCTGGCCCCTTGGCAGTAGGGGGACATATTACACAGGACCAGTCGCTGCCAGTGAAACCTCCAGATTCTGTTGAGCTTTTCCCAGCATTGCCAACATCCAGTCTTGATGCAAACCTTTTCAGGAGGACTCTCACTGGGTTGTGCCCCAAGGAATATGGGGTAATGTCCACCAAATGTTCAGATTGGCTCTTCACTGGATGAGATTGGACCCGTTCAAGTCTTATTGTAAGCCTTAATTCTGGTCCTTAGCCAGCTCAGTGAAGTCCACTGCAACTCCTGGCTATGCTTGCAAGACCCCAGAGAAGCTTAGAGACCCTCCTATCATGGTGATGTTCACACAAATGCCACAACACCCCAACAGCCACCAGCAAGGTCACCAGAAAGCAGCTCACCTTCCTAAAACCCTTCCCTGGGGTTGCTTTCCATTTGCAGGAAGGGAGCTGAATAGTTTATTTTATGACTGCAGGTACCTGGACTGAATCCTACCAAATGCTTTAGCACGAGTCCCTGCCCATCTGTCAGAGAGTCAGAGCAGTGAGTCTTGACTTTGTGCTTTTCCTTACCCTGCATATCGATCCAGATCTAGTACATCTCGAGCTGGAGGGGAAACAAACATGTGGCAGCTAAGTAGTGAACTTGGTAGAGTTCCACCAGGGCTCTGAAGACCCTGCAAGTCTCATGAGGAGAGACACATAACATTGCTTGAGAGGTGGTTGCATCAGCAAAGGAAAAGGGTGATGTTTACTGACATCAGTTGAATAAACAAACAAGACAATAAATTTGGAATTGCTGCTGAAATTACTTGGAAGTGCTGTATATTGAATTTTACCTATTTTTATTGTTTGTGGAATGGGCTGATGTTTTATGTGTTGGCTTTTTTAGATATGTTGATTTTGTGTGATTTCATCATGCATCCTGAGAGGGAAAAAAAAAAACCAAAAAAAAAAAAAAAAAGAGGAAAAAACCATTACTACCATGCCATAAATGAACTAAAGCAAACTCCCAGACATAAAAATAAAATTATCCTAATTCAGTGTGACAAAGTGAAGTGGAGGTCACCCTGGGAAACAGTGCTGGTACTTGTAAGATAAAATGCTTCAGTAGCTCCATGCCACAACTTTCTGACTTGGTGAGCACAGTAACCCTCTCTATTTTAGGCTCAGGGCAAGCCCACGTGGCACACAGAGCAGTATTTCTCTCGATTAACCTCTTTCCCCTCCATCCCAGGGGAGGAAAAAAATGGGAATAAGGGAAAAAAAAATCCTCATCCAAGATTGGAATTTAAAACTCTTAATTCCCTGGCAAAGGAAGAGCCTCCTGACCTTTTTCTGTGGAGTGTGTCAGGGAAGGGGAGGGAATAACAGCTGCCCACTGACCCCTCAGGGTCCTGGGGTTACCACCTGTACCCCCACACTGAGTCTATTCACCCTTCAACCACAACAGTAAGAAATAGGACATATAATTATTACAAATTTTCTGGACTCCTCATTCTTTAACAGGCCCTTTGTGTGATGGGTGAAGTGCTCCAGGAATGTTGTTGATCTGGAGTTTCTTCTCAATGTATTTGTCTTTGTAGAACGAAGACTTGGTTTTTCATGGGAATTCTGAAAGACTTTTTAGTTTTAATTTTTATTTGTAATTGGTTTTTTTTATTCCCTCTTTATAATCCCAGGGAGTTTGGAGTTGTTTTACACAAACTGTCATGAAGTGAGCTTGTTTTGGCTTAGTGTCCATATTCACTTCTATCCGAGAGGATTTGGGGAAGAATTGTAACTGTTTGGTATTGGTGACTTGTTATTCTTCTCTGAATTTTTGACTGAAAGTTTCAACAAGGGGCATAGGCAATATTGTGGGGCCAGTCCTGATTCCCTAAGACTTAAAATCAAAATTACTGTGAAAGCAGCATGTGTATTCTTCCTTTTCTCCCCTCTGCCACTCTGTCCAGTTGAGTCTGGTTTATGTGGCACCTTCCCACCAGAGCAGATGAACGACTGACCTCCCTGTCCCATGCTCCCAGGACATTGCAGGGTGAAATGGAGCACTGCTGAGCTGGGCAAAAACAAGGTCCAGGGCCACGGGACTGAGAGGAAAAGGCTGTTTTGGCAAGACCAGGTAACATACAGGGAGGGATGGTCAGCTTGAGCACATGAGAAATCTTGGACCACGAGGACCGTGAGGATCCTTGACTCTGATCAATAGTGTATACTTCTGAATTGTCCCAGAACTTCACATGCTGATATCAGAGAAAAAAAGACTAGGAGATATTCTGGAGAGTCTTTTGGGCAAGATGACCTCCCAAGGCAATGTGTGCTGGGCTGGCTGTGACCCACACGTGGCTCCTTGTCATGGGAAGGAGGAGTTAATTCTCCTAATAATTAAGACATCCTAAGCAAGAGCAAGACATCCTCCCATGCTTTCATGACTGAAAAGATACAGGCTAAAAAAAATATATAAACATATATATATATAAAGAGTTCATTGTTCATCTACCAGTTGGACCTTGAGGTTTGCCTTCAACCAGCTCATCATCTTCCTCTTCCTAAATGCAGCAGTGCTGGTCCCAGCAGAAGTGCAGGTGATAATTGTACAAGCATGCAACAGCTCTGGACTCCCTTTGGAGATCTCCGTGGCTCCCGTGCCTCTGTTCTACCCCTTTGGGGAAATATATTAAGGAATTTAACGTTATTTGGAAAGCTGATGGCAGGAATTTGTTTCTTATCCCCTGGGCACCGTTGCAGTCACACAGTGACATTAGCTTTCCTGGCCACAGGCCCCTGCCAAGTGCTTGCCTGTCCCACTGCTCCAGCATATTTTAAACTCTCTTCAGTTTTATGGTTTCCCTTTTATTTATATCTCCCTGTGATACTTCCCTCATTCTTCCCTAGCATCTGAAGTCATGCAAAAAAAGCTGGAGAGCACTGGTTCCCAGAGGTACCTCCAAAGTTTGAGTAGCTTCTTCCCTGTCACAAGCCTGTCAATAAGGAGCTTGATGGGGTCTCTGCCTCCCAGTCAGGGGTGGGATCTGATTTCCCAGATTATCAGCATGACACAAGAACAGATTAGTTTTCAAGCCTCTTTATTAAAATTCTGCCTCTCACAGTGGAGCTGAATGTTCTCCATTTCAAAAGTTACCTTGTAGTTTCTGTTTGAATAAAAAATGGCATTAGAGACTGGAAGGCTTTTTGGTATTTTTGGCCTTCTGGCTTTAATAAGAATACAGGGAATTTCCATTTCAAGGCTTTGGAAGACTAAAAGTCCCACCAAGCATGCATTATTATTGACTAAAGCAGGACTCTCTGAAAAAAAAACACACTCCAAAGTCCACACATCTCCCTCTGCATAGGGGAGAGAATAGATAACACATGCCTATTAATCATACTGCTCCATGCCTTACTGGATAGTGCCCAAACATGGTTGTACTGATCATAAGAAGCCATTTAGAAGAAAAATTCATTAACCTGAGAATGGAAATTGGGATTTCCAACACTATCTAATGGGAGTGAGGGCTGCTTTCATTGCACAGTACAAGGAACTGTGGGCAGAGCAGCTTTCCATGCCACGTGGGAAGATGGCAGGAGATGTTTCCACACCTTGGTTTTGAAGGTTGATGTATAAAATAGAAAGATCAAGCTGGAAAAAAAACCCATGTGAGGATTTTGGTTAGTTATTTAAAGTGAGTGAACAGCACAACCCTTCCATATATCACATTCACTATTTTATATATATATATATTCAATAGTGGAGCCAGTGAACGTTTGCTTTGGAAGATTCCAACTTTTAAAAATTTTTATTGAACTTTAAATTTATTTATTGGGGGAAAAAAAAATCACCTGCTTAAGTAAGTAGCCTGCTTAAAACACCAAGCCACAGCCTGTGTTGTTGGTTGTGGCAACCAGGCAAAAGAGGAAAATGGAGAGCTGAGAATACAGGAAAATAACAGGAATCCAGGAGAGCTTCACATGGAAGAGATGGGGGGGGTGTGGATCACAAAACCAGAGGTTATTAGATGATAAATATTTCTAAAATGGAAAGGTGGAAATGAAAAAAAAATAAATCATTTTCTAATTGTATTTGTGTTTCAGTTTAGACCTCGAAAAGTAAAAAAAAAATCTGTTAATATGGGGACTGAGATGACAAATGAAGCCAAGAAGATAAAAAGCCAAAACAGATATGTAGATAAAGCTTTATGTTTAAGAAATATATTTTGCATGTAGGTATGTATGGGATCAACCCAACCTTTTCACTGTTTGGACAGCTGATTTTTCTGATTTACTCTAATTAATTAATTGAATGACTAGTTTGAAATTCTTTGCTCAGCTCTGCTTGTGGCCTTGAAAGAACAAGTGTGATCTGTAATTAATGCTACCTTTCCAGAGACTCCAGCTCAGCAGTTACAGCTCAGGAGGTTGGTTGCTTTCTCACAGCTATTGCATGGATGGGAAATGAGGTTTGCTGGTGCCAGAGCTTGCAGGAGTTAGTGGTCCTTGAAAAGGCACCTTTGCTGATGCCAGAGCCTTGGGAAGACCCTGGGAAGGATTTTGCAGCAGCAGCCTTAAAGGCAGAAGGTAGAATTCTGTGTCCAATGAATACAAGTGAGGGCAATCCAAGGAAAATGATTCAGCAGGATTCACCAGCACTGTTGGGATGGATAAATTACCCCAGTGCCTGAAGTCTGATGGGAAAAAAACCAACAGGCTTTCTATTGCAGCTGCAGTGAGAGCTTCACATCTGCCTCCACTTTCCAGCTGTGTAGGACCTGCAAATCAGGCAACCTGGGAAAGTTTTGGTGGCTCCCTTGGCAGTTTTGGGCACCCCAATTCAGGAAAGACAGAGATTTACTGGAGAGAGTCCAGTGCAGGGCACCAAGATGCTGAAGGGAGTGGAGATCTCCCTG
>JANHGL010012091.1:42773-73641 GCA_024611195.1 Ceyx melanurus | reverse complement strand
CCTCATCCCCCAGCCTGGATTGATAGTGAGGGTTGTTCTGACCCAGGTGCAGGACCCTGCACTTAGTCTTGTTGAACTTCATGAGGTTCACCTGGGCCCACCTCTCCAGCCTACCCAGGTCCCTCTGGATGACATCCCATCCCTCCAACCTTTTGACAGCACCACTCAGCTTGGTGTCATCTGCCAACTTGCTGATGGTGCTCTCAATCCCTTTGTCAATATCATTAATGAAGATATTAAATAGTACAGGTCCCAGTACAGACCCCTGAGGGACACCACTTGTCACTGTTATGCATCTGAACATCCAGCCATTGACCACCACCCTGTGCATGAAACGATCCAGCCAGTTCCTTATCTGCTGAACAATCCACCCATCAAATCCATATCTCCCCAGCTTGGTGAGTAGGATGTTGTGGGGGACTGTGTCAAAAGCCTTGCAGAAGTCCAGATAGATCACATCAACAGATTGTCCTTTGTCCATGGATGTAGTCACTTATCATAGAAAGCCACTAGATAGCATATTGTCCTGTCCTGTGGTCTTTGGGCTAATGAGTGTCTGGATGAAAATATTTGTTTTATGAGACAGCATGTGGAAAATTAAATCAATTATTACAGTTAAAAGTGAGGGGGAACCTGACTTTGATATTTGTACCATTTCAATGCCAATATGAATTTTTGAAACACTCATTTCTATTGTGAAGGTTGGTAGAAAGTAGAGAACTTCTGCTTTTAATGTTTTCCATTATAAAGGTATGGACACACTAGATTAGACAAATACATCATCCAGGCAAGACATTTGTTTCTGCTGGTCTAGATCTAGATGCCTCAGATGAAAGTGCAAGGACCTACAGTCAGAAGTAAGGACACTGCTCACTCTCTAGCATAAATGTAATAAATCTGTTCCTACAGCTGAAGTTTCATCTTATGGTGCCAGGAATAATGAATAAACCCTTCAGAGATTTTTTTCTGTCTATTGTACTGAGTGACTCTGAAATATAGCAGAAGCTCTTAAGTCTGATCTTTCCTTGGAGCTTCAGTGCAACAATATGCAATAGCTGTTGTGACTTGGAGGCACTGCACAGGGCTGGGAGGCAGCAGCAGCAATGCAAGGGCAGACCCCAGCCCAAGTCCTATAACAATTCATACCTGGACATGCCTAAGCATGTGTACTGAAAATCCCTATTTACTGATAGAGATAAGCAGGTATGTATCTGGCACAAGGGTGTAATCTAACCCCTTGCATTTGGTGCTGCTTTTTTTTTTTTTTTCCAGAATTTAATGTGTTGCATTTGTCTTCAGTCCCAGTCCTGAGTTTCTTCCTGGATTTATGGACAGAACTTTTAGAGGCCTCAGCAAGAACATTCGAGCAGTTCAGGGGAGGTCAGACAAGGCCAGAAGATGAAGTGAGGTGTCTGCCACTCACACTGGCATGCAAAGCTCTGAGTCAGACCATCTCTGCCTGCCTTAAATAATGCATGGAGTCAGACCCCTGAAGATGGAGCCACCGACAATTCCCTTTCCCTTTGTGCAGTCATCTAGAAGTGGTCAGTACAAAAATACTGAGGTCAGGGGTGCCTTGTTTTGAACTCTGTCCATCTGGAACCAGGAACAGATGGGTGTCCACCACCATTACTTCAAAGTACTGACTAAGGACTGCTCCATAAACACAAACCGAGGAGAAAATAAAACAAGGGATATGTGGACAGCCTGTGTTCAGAGAATCTGCATGAGCAGCCCAGGGGACAGAGCTGGGACTCCACCTGTTTGTATGGCAGACTGCTCATGACAGCTAGAGAGAAAGCTAGTCATCTGGAGCATTCACAACCATATTTAAGCTCAGTAAACTAATATTTATTTTTTATAAACATGACATTTACTGCAGAATTAAAATCTATTAAGTAGTGGTTAAAGTTTCTGTTATCTATGCACTGTCTATGATGTCTGCTTCTACTGTGTGGTCATGTATTTGCCTTAATGCATATTCTGCACCTATTTGAATGAATTGAAGTTGTTTTGTCTTTTACCTTTCATAGTATTCCTGCTTGTGAGATACTGTGCCTGTATATTCAGATTAGCTTGGATGTTCATCACAGAACTACACTTCTAGTTCTCACAAAACTTAAAATGATTAAATACTCTTTGACTCATTGGGAGCATTGCAATATAATATGCCTATTTACTATGTTCACCTCATTTGCTTCTATTACAAATATATATTTATAGTTGAGCAGCCTCCTGCTTATGAATTTCTGATTTTGGGCTTGTACTATTCTTTATTTTTGCAGACTTTTGAATAGTCTCTGCTGCAATAGACAAATGCAAATAAATCAGTACATTTTAGTAATTACAACAAATTAATTAGAAGGCACAAGTGGAGATAGTTTACATTTCATTTATTTTATAATTATAGAGATGCCAATGTATGGGCAATTACCTTCTTGTTTGTTATTAAACAAATAGTGTCAGGAAGCTCCCAATATTTTCTATGTACCACGCTTGTCAGAGATGGGATGTGGCAAGGATAGGAGACAAAGAGGAAGGAAACAAGTCCCATGAAGAGAAGATGAACATAATTACAGAGTGTGGACTGCTTTTCAAAGTTATTAATTCTGTCTTGCTCTTCCCTTTGGGGAAGTAGAAATTCGTGTAGTGTACATGCAGCTTAGGGTGAAGAGAAATTATCACTCAGCATAAGAGGAAGGAAGGTCTACACTTTAGATGGTTGAAGTCCCAGGGCTTAATACTGGGGCCAGGACTGTTCACCATCCTCATGAATGACCCGGAGAAAGTAGTAGAGTGCATTTTCAGCAGATTCAGAGAGGGTGCAAAACTGGGCACATTTTGTATGAGAGGCTGAGAGAGATGAGACTGTTCATCTGAGACTGCAGACTGCTGAGACTGCAGACTGTTGAGACTGGAGAAAAGAAGACTCAGAGAGATCTCATCAGGGGAGGGAATGAAGAAGAAGCAGACAGAATCATCTTAGTACTTCCCACCAACAAGAAAGAGGCAATGGACATGAATTAATAGTAATGAAGTTCTATCCAAACGCGATAAAACACTCCTTTACTCTGAGGGTGGTCAAGCATTGAAGCAGGTTGTCCAGAGAGGTTGTGGAGTCTTCATCCTTGCATATATTCAAAGCCCAACCAGACACCATCCTGGGCAACATACTCTGGCTGATCATTCTTGAGCAAAGACATTGGATTACATGATCTTGAGAGGTTCCTTCCAATTTGACCAATTCTGTGATGGGGGAGAGAAATTGAAGGGTAAAAGTGAGAAACCTCGGGTTGAGATAATGAGAGTTTAACAGCTAAAGCAAAAGCTGATCACACGAGCAAAGCAAAACAAAGAATTGATTCACCACTTCCTATCAGCAGTCAGGTGTTCAGTCATCTCCAGGAAAGCAGGGCTCCACCAAGCACAACAGTTACTGGGGAAGACAACATAACTCCAAATATCTTCACCTTTTCCTTTCCCCTAGTTTTTACTGGTGAGAATGACATCACATGGTATTGGTTATCCCTTTGGTCAGCTGGGGTCCCAACTGTGTCCCCCCAATTTCTTGTGAACTCTCAGCCTACTTGCTGGAGGTATTTGGTGAAAAACAGAAAAGGCATTGATGCTCTGTAAACACTGACCATTAGTATCTGAAACATCATTGTGTTATCAACACTCTTTTGGTCACAAATCGAAAACATAGCTCCATATGAGCTACTGTGAATAAAAATAACTCTGTCCCAACCAAAATTACTACAGTCTGTCTTCAAAATATTAAAAAGTCTATCTTTTTTCTTTTTTTTTTATCTTTTAAGTTCTTGACTATGTCAGAGATGATTACTTCCTTAACAGCTAAAGTGAAAATGCTTCCTATCATTCATAGTCCATCCTCATGTTTTGCCATTCCTAGAAGTGCCTGACAGATATCAAAGACCACTAATATGAAAACAAAAGTTGAGATCACAAAAATTTCTTCCATTCAGAAAAGATGTATGCTTAAAAATCAGCAAATTACCCATATTACCAAATATTTTTTTCAATAGCTTTCCTCATATGTGTGAATGAAGAGACTTAAGCAAGGTGTGAATTGTAGATGGGAGGAAAACTAACACAGTACTTCAAAAACTTAGGATGTAATCTGGAAGGCCATAGATGGTTCCTTTTAAGTGTTGGCAAGTCCTTGTGATTTAAATTCCGGGGACTCTTCTCTTGTATTAAAAAATCTGTAGCTGTTAGGGCAGGGAAAATACTCTAGTGAAGGGATATCCCTAGTAACAATAAGACTAAATTTACACATAAATTAAAATATTGATTTTGAGATATGAACTACCCTTTTTTTCCAGTAGTTGCTAAATTAAGATGCCAGCTTTAAGGGCTGGCTTCCTGACTGCTGTAAGCCACCTAACAGCACCCTACAACTATGGAGTGGTCTTGTCCTACCCTGTATCATTTTGTTTTGCCATATGCTTGGCTTCAGTTTTTTTGATTGTGAGACTTGTGAATAGGATCGGTTTACTGACCTGACCAATTCCATTCCAATGGACAGGTCAGTCCATTATAAAGGACTAGTGGGAGAACTTGGCCAAGGGCAGGACAGGGAAAGCAGAACTGTTCCTTTTGGTGGCAATATGATAGTATTTTTTTAGATCATTTTAAACTGATAATGAAGCCACACCCTTTTCTTCACTGCAAAACCTATTGTCAATACCCGTTTGCTGTGTTCCTGCACTGTACAGTTAGATAAGCGACAGAGGTACTCATTCATGACAATCTTTGTGGTGGTTCCCATAGTTTCTGCAGTTACACCTTTAATAAGGAGGCTGACCTTACAAAGCCTGGCGAAAAATTGTGTTAAGAGCCTATAAATGATTTTTCCCTTCTGCATGACCTTCTGAGAGCTGCTTGTATGTGTCACTGTCTTCAAATCCCCTTCTCCTTTATTTGCAGCTGAGCAACCATCCTACCTTATCCTGTGTGTTTTTCTTTATTTCTCCTTCAGCAGCATAATTCAGGTGTTAATCTGCCCCAATCACAAACCATATGGAAAGAATAATTGACATGCTACACATTGCTCATGAATACTTTTCATGCAACTTCACTGCTCATCTTCTGTCTCTTAATTTGACTGGAGTTTTTCTAAGATTTAAGATTTCTGGGGAAAGAGTTCTGTTTTTTTGTATAACACTTCTATTGTTATTTTTAAAACAGTAGGAAACTTTACTCTTTATATACAAAGAATATAGTTCTTGAAGCCCTTCACGAACACAGCTCTGTAGGACTTTCATTGTCAGTATATGAGATTAGACTGACCTTTGACCTTCTGGATCCTTTTCTGCTTGCTCCCATTTGCTTTTTGATATCTTCCTCCTTCGCTATTATTTCAGCTTCTCTTCTCTTTCATTACTTAGCTACCTACTTCCAAACTTTTGTTTCTACATGCTCTGCTTCTTCTAAATAGTGGCGCTTGCAAGTCACATGCCCAATCTGCTCTTTGAATGAACTATGTTTTTTAGTGTGTGCCATAATGCTTTCTCATTACTTTTGGAAGATAACTGCTTTTTAAAAGTTGTATTTTCTCAAATAACTCTTTACTGTGTGTTTTGATGCTGAATGTTTCTACAATGCATAATGTAAGATATCACTGTAAGTATAATGCCATAGAAAAGATCCAAAATCTAACGTATTTACCAGCTGGGGGAAACAAACAAGTGGCATAAAAATGTTCCCTAGAGAGTGAGATCAAATGCTTCCAAAGTCTTCAGCATTCTTTGCAACAATGCCAAACTGAAGACGGTACATAAAATGTGCTCTGCTAACGTGGTTTTCCCTTACTAAGCAAGGATTTGAAATGGATATTCCAGAATTCTCTTGAATTAAATGAAATCCGTTTTAAAAAAAAAAGATTGCTCTCCTTTTCTGTTATTATCATCACTTCTAGTAGGATACCCAGAAGGAGAAAATACCCAGTAGTTCTCCAAGGCTCAAAACCAATGCTATGTGTATAAAAGATTTAATATTATGTCTGTTCTCTACTCAAAACTCAAAACAAGAAAATTCAGTTTCAAAATCATGTGATTTTTGTGAAGGTTTCCTGGAAATCGCAGCCCAGACTGGGTTATTTCAGACCTTGAAGTGGTGGCTCCAGCAACAGTAGCAAATAACTTATGCACCACTTTGAGTGGAGAAATAGTGTTCCTTGTCCTCACCACAGTGATTTTTACAGAAACCCACATGATTTTACTGACTGGACTTGACAGCAAGTGAATTCTGCTCCTCAAGCTGTGCAAGAACTGTTGTGGCAGGGTCATTTCCTGACTAATGGAGAAAAAAAAAGAGAGAAAGCAACCAGTGTGACACATAACTGCTACTCTGGGTTTTGTAGTATCACTTAACCAGAGAAACAGGGTGCAGCTCAGCTGTTTGTAACCAAGGAAACAGAAAATGTTATTTGGAAGAAGGAGGAAGTACACCAAATAAACTATGTCTCAAACCTGACAGTGTCTCTTTAAAATGTTCTTCAACCTGTTTAACACACCCCTACATTTTACCACTCCCTGGGAACATGCACCTCTTATAGCAACTTGCAAATCAAGAAAAACCAAACCCAGCAATTTATCCTCCAGTGTGTGGTGTCTATTTTCACACACCCAACATGGTCATATAATTAAGCTACAACACAGCTCACTGACTTGGAGCTTTCTGCTTCTATCTAAAATGAGTTTACGAGTATGAGTTGAAAAGTTGCATATATTCTGGAACAGAATTGCATCTTTTGAAATGAAAATGAAGAAAAAATAAAGAATTCAAGGTTGGTTATTTAGACACAATACTATGGAGGTTCAGCTCATGGGGTCACAGAAGGTGCCAGACTTCATTTATACTGATTTATCTGCAGCTGAGGGGTCTGAACAGCATGAATACAGTTACCTACAAGTAGCTGCTAAACCCAAAAATTCAAGTCTTAATGTTGCTACAGCTAGAGGGTTGAAATCCAGAAAGATCTGACACATTCCTTCTAAAAATAGAAGGAGTATTTCCTTTGTACCAGTGAATGAAATGGACAGAACTCGCATGAAAACACAGTGATTTTGGGGGTTTCTCTTTCTCCTTTCATCTTGCAATTTCTCTGTGGATCAGTCACCCACATGGCCAGGTTACAGTTTCCTTGTCACACTTTTTTGTGTAAATGGCCACAGTCTATTTATTAGGGAAGCTTTTTTTCTGCAATGCATCACAGAACACACAGTTTGCTTAGGAATGAGATAAATTCGTTATAGATTAAGTACTGCTGAGGCTGCAGAATGAGCTTTGCAACTTGAATTTTGGCCAGACACAGAGGAAGAAACAATCTGCATGCTTATCCCTTTTCCCTTTTAATTTGTCAAGAAGTCATTACTTTCTGCAAGAGCAAAATTTGTATCTGAAATCCTGCCATTGCATGGGTTTCATCTGACATGTCTAGGTGTTTACAGTGTAGGTGCCTACATCTGACTTGTCATCTTAGGCTCCCTTTCAAGACAGTGGAGAGAAATAATAACTTCTAGAGCCCAATACTCTGACCTACTTTAGTCATCTACATTAGAATGAGATTACATTAAGGATGTCTACAGCAACAAATGCAGAGGTAGGAGCCTGGCTTTTGATGTAGCTTAGCTTTTTTGCTAAATAGGGCCCTTGATGGAAAGTCTCGCCCAGCTCTGAGGAAACAAGTGTTTGAAAATAGCTGTCACCACATTGACTTCTTATTTCACTGAGTAGAATTCAGATTATTTACTTACATATTAATTGGAATTTAGTTTGCAAAAGGATCCAGAGCAGCCCACACTTGAAATTACTGAGTTATTGTAAAGTATGCACCTATAGCACTGTAGCAGGATCTGGAACTTCAGAAACTGATGTGGGATTCCATTATTATATCCAGATAATTATAATAATTCTGTTGTGAATCTTTCCCTTGTAATATCACCCAAATTATTTTGAAATCACGCTGTTTTAAAGCCCAGACTTGTTTTCATTGGTCTTAACAACAGCAACATAAGCAAATGAAAAACACCTTCAGCTTAGTTGTCTGTATGCTGAACATTTAAACTCATGCAAGAGATTGTTTCTGCCAACATTCTTTCCAGAGTACTCATAGTTCTGAAAACAATTATTCAGAAGATTATCATTTACTCAGAATAAAATGGAAGGAGGAGTTGATATTTAAAATGCACTAACTTCCTCACCATTTTAACACTTTATTGGCCTGTTCATATCAGACAGGTTTTTTGTAAAGGCAAGAAGAGAGCTCAGTTGTTTCTTCAGCTTCTGAACCCATGAAGCTCTACTTGTTGATGTGTTAATTTAGGAAATGTATTCTCCTTTCTTTCATACAGTTCTGTTTTTGACTGTAGTCTGCACCTGAAACTTATCCCTCGGAATATACTTGGAACTGCTATTAATCCTTCTACTTCTCTAGATAAGGCAGGAAAACGTGGCACCTGAATTCTCCTCCAGAGAAGCTGGGAGGTGAACGTGGAGGGCAGATGCTACTTCTGTGACAGCATTTTCTCTTTTACTCCTGCAGATGGCCTACATCTCAGCACATAGCATACATTTGTCTTGTTATTTTATCTGTTATTTGAATGCATAACCAATTCCACTTGATTGCAGAGGTAATTATGACTAAGGAAAGGATCTTAAACATGTGCTAATAAAATACAGTGTTGTCCATTTTTACATATATGCATACTCTCAACATTTGTCATATAACTAGAGAAGAAATTCAGTCTGAAGAAACTAAAATGCTGAATGACTCATCTGAGGAGTTGAATGACAGCCCCTTTGCCAAAGAGACTGGTTTATTTTAATACCTAAAGCACTCAGCAATCTACAAAAATTTGGTTATCACTCTGATTTTATTGCTAGTTGTTTACATCTACATCAAAAAATTAGGAAATAATTTCAAAGCAGTTTAGTTATATGCCTTATACAAATTTTGACCACAGGGGTACAACATACTGTGGCAGTTCTTGGTCAGTTCCAAGGTCTATTTATCCCAGTATTTTGTCTTCAACAGTGGCCAAAAGCAGATGCTCAGGGAAGAGTGGAAGAACAGGGAAAATATATAAATGGCTTTCCCTAAGCTTCCTTACAGTTTCTATCCAATTTAATGTTAATATCTGTCTTAGCCAAATTCAGTTTCTTATAGTAGCCATCAATGGATTTCTCTTACCCAGTCCTGTCTTGTTTCTCATTGAACCATTTTATGTATGAGTGAACACATGTAATTATATATTTATGTACATGCACACATACACACACACAAATACAGGTAGAGATATATATATATAAACTTGCATTTCATAAACTATTGGAAATACAGCTTCCTGGAGTAAGGAAGGTAGGGTATGTTCTCACATGTAGCCAGTGATAGGAAAAGAAGAAAAGGCCTCAAACTGCACCAGGGGAAGTTTAGATATTAGGAAAAAGTTCTTCACAGAAAGAGGTGTTAAGCAGTTGAACAGGCTGTCCAGAGAATTGTGGAGTCACTGACCATGGAGGTAATTAGAAGATGTATAGATGTGGCACTTAGGAACATGCTTTAGAGGTGACCTGTCAGTGCTGGGTTAACAGCTGGACTTGATGGTCTTGAAGTTCTCTTCCAAACAAAATTATTCTATTATTCTATAATTCTGAGGACAGATAAAACACATATTGTAGGAAGAAACAACCTCTTTTTCTTCCCTTCCTCCCCCCCACCTTTTTTTTTTTTATTTTTCTTCCTACTAGCTTACTTTTTATGCAAAGTAACTCTTGTACTTGGGAAGAAATACACCCTTATCATACTATTTGTGATTTTTAGACTACTTATAACTTTTTTTCAGATATCCTTTTATCATACAAAAGGGACCTTATCTGATGCATTTGTATCTTGTATGGAGAAGTAATTTTGTATCTTTAATCACCTTTTGTGTGCTGCTCTGGACCTTTTTAAGTCCAGCTCCATCCTTTCTGATTCCCATTTTTGGCCTTTGTCTTCTGCAGTTACTGATTTTGGAATGCATTTTCTAACAACTCTTCTCCAGAAAGCCATTCTATGCTAACTGTACCACAGCCAAAATCTTCCAGGAAAAGTCTACCTTTCTTCCATTCTCATATTCAGCTTTCATCTGGGTAGAGATCAGGACTATGATTGGTTACACTGGGCTGCCATGCATAGCAGTTATGAGTGCTAGTAACACCAGTGTGGAACCAACCTCTTAAATGAAGATTTCATTAAATAAATGGGATAATTGTTCACTAAGATTTTTTTATTGGTATAAAATTTCAGTTTACGTTTTCAAATTGCAAGTTCTCAATCATTTACTTTTGTATGAGTAATAAAAAAAGAATCATCAGTACAAGAGAAAAGGCTGCCAAACCCTAACTGATAATCCCAGCACAATATCAGGACAAGGAAAGTAATCCAATCTATCAGATAAGTGTAATTTGGAGTTCCTCACATGGATATCATTTTATGGGGCAGATACATCTCTTTATCTGCTCCATAGAAAGAGCATCCTGGGGCAGGGGAGATGTCTCCTACGTGTTTACAGTGTCCATGACCATTAATTGCTGTAAGAAAATTTCAGATAAGATGCAGGAAGAAACTTTCCTCCACTTCTCATCATCTAACATCTTTTAAAAAGATTACTTTCCCTGAGATCATTACATTGATGGATCTTTTGCAGAACTCTCAATGGGTATTACAAAGTTTTTCTATTTTCTGTAGCCACCCTCATGAACACTCCTTGTTAATTCAGATGATAGTGACATAGTAACAAGTAAGCTATTTATTGATAACATCAAATGCAAAACTGGTCACATCCATTCAGCTGGTACCACACAGATGTCATTTGACTTAGACAAATCTTCAGCACAATTTTCTTTAGATAACTGATTTTATCAGTAACTCTTTGCATGCTTTAACTAAACCAGTAATGGCAATGGTGCAAAACCAAGATACACAAGGTTAGCATATGATGAATGAGACTTTCAGGGACTTCTGCAAGATATTTGTAGAGAAGTATTCAAACTGTGGGACAATCAGTCCCACTAACACTGAAGGTTGTCTATCACCATTAAATGTGATGTCACCTGCTAGGATTAGCATTTTTCTCTGACAAGCAGTTTTAGAAGAGAATGCAGAAGACGCTGTTCAACCATTTCCTGTAGCAACTAGAAGCAGTGAAAAGGTTTAGACATTTTGCATAGTATTCATAGAATTTTTTCTTCCTTCTTTGATTTATGAACTTTGCCACACCTTTTGGGTGAACAATGGGCTGCCAAATACATCTGCCTTGTCACTAAATTTTTCTGTGCATTTAAAAGATGCAGATGAAAGAGCTCTTGCAGTGCTTCTTCCTTTACTCAGGAAGGTGTGGTTAGACAGCGAGATGGCTTACCTTTAACCAGCTGGAAGGTCTTCCCCAGGAGTGGCAACCTGCAACAGCAATAGGAAATGTAA
This sequence comes from Ceyx melanurus, assembly GCA_024611195.1. NCBI lineage: Eukaryota > Metazoa > Chordata > Aves > Coraciiformes > Alcedinidae > Ceyx > Ceyx melanurus. The sequence continues at coordinate 62,150 of JANHGL010012091.1, read as the reverse complement.
GCTGGGCTGGGAAAAGTTAATCCATAAAACACAACATTATACCCAGTGCATCCTGATATTTCCTATCAGACTTACTGAATGTTATACTCACTTTAACATAATCTAGTGAAAGCAGATTTATGTTGTTCTGCCTCTGCACAGTGGCTGTTGCTTCGTGATATTATAAAATTACTCTCACCTCTACTTATTTTAATCACCCAAGAGATAAAGTTCTGAAAAACACAATGTAAAAAGAAAAAGGACAATTCCACATATAATATATAAATACTCCTTTAAACAGTGGTGGGACCAATGCCTGTATGCCATAGTAAAATACCTGAAGCATTTTTCTCTTTTCAGTGAATATTGAAACTTTAGGGAGGTAGAAAAAACAATAATTTTGCTCCCTCCCACAAAAAATATTTTATAACTCAGCGGTTACAGTAGTTTGCTGGTAAAAATGGACTGCTGTCAAAAGAAGGAATGATTTGAACTCGGGTTAAGTGACTTTTCCAATTGGTAGGCCGTTGCTTTCTCATCCTGTCCTTTGAAAGCATTAGACACACTTGGAGATGAGCCTTGCATGTGGATTAGAGAGAGGATGTCTGACTTTCTGACTACCAGGGGAGGAACAAAGTTAGTAATTGGATCCCAGTAATTGGCCTTTGTAAGACTGCCCAAGACATTGCATACCTATCTTTGAACCTGCATCAGAGTGTGAGCTGAATGCTCATGGAGAAAGAAGGTTTACATCTCACATCGGATTGGTAGCTTAGTTCATTTTGAGATGTCTGCAGGAGGACCAGATTCTTCATAGGAAAGTGACAGAAAAATCATGGGATTGTAATAAGAGAATAACCTGCAAACGGAAAAAAAAATCATACTCCTATCTCCATCTCATCTCTGTTGCAGTATTGAATGCTACTGCAATTCACACGGATGTTTCAAGTCTGTATCTGAGTCATACCTATCTCTTGGGAAGGGTAATGGGCAATATGTTCCCTTCAGTAATTATTTTGATCATGGGTGAAAAGCACATCTGTACATAGAGGTAGCACAAGTCCCAAGCATCCCCTTATGCTGGACTGGGAGTTAAGGGAGGAGCAGTATCTGTGTTAGTCACCTTCAAGAGGAAGGTGTCATCTTATGCATGAGCACCCCTTCCTTTTCTGTGTTAACTAGTACTATATTTGCTGCACTGAGCTCTTTTTTTTCCCTACATGACTCTTCTCCTTTTGGCTTAACCTGTTCAAACTCCCAGCTACATATATAGGTGATCTTAGACCAAGCTTTTTTTTTTTTTTTTTTTTTAGGACCACACTAGTTAACCTGGGTTTGAACAATATCTTCTGTTCATCCACAACATTATCATACACACTCCTTGACACAGTTTTGCTCCTGACAATTACTTATCTCTAAAAAAACTGTTGAGTATGGATCTCTCTAGTACAAGCTCCGGACTGTTTCCATTAGGAGTATGGATGAGCCTGCATGGGTTAGTTTGTAAAGCAAGTTTGGTGATATAGACAGAAAACACACTGCAACACTTGTCCTCAGGCCAGAGTCTGGGCTTTGGTATGTTTAGGTTAATAGGATAAATGTAGCTGTTCTTTCTGTATCTTGAAAGTGAAAAGTTTGAACATCACTTAATGTTGTTTTTTGGACACAACAGTTATAATGATAGCATCTTATAACCCAAAACACAATAGTTTACCAATCCTACTTGGAAAGTCTGAAGTATTAAAAGACTTTTCTTTTAGAGGACTGTGTGTATAAAAAAAAATAATTAATCAGTAATGTGTTCCTCCCCTTTTGGGAGTCTCTGAATGGTATTCATCCAAAAGGTTGACTGCTGAGTCATTACTCCTCACCATCTCTTGTGAATAAAAAAGCCCAATATGTGTAGGCTACATTTTGCAATTTTCAGATGACAGCCATTATAGAAACCTTAATAAGAATGTGGAGGTAGAACAATAATTTTAAGTATGTTTTGTAATTAAAAGTGAAAACAAAAATTGATTAAAAACTCATGTAGAGAAAAATGTATCTTACACGTAATTAAGGGAAACAGACTTCGTAGGAAAGTATAGAAAGCTATACAGAACACAAGCATCTTGTTCAGAGAGAGAAATAAGAAGTATAATTATGTATTGCCACTGTAGAGTGCTGAATGTATTTTTCTTTAATTACACTGAAAAAGCCATTCAAATCTAAATAATGGCATTTCTGAAATAATTCTGTTCACTTTTCTTCCACTGCTACTCTATTTTGAAAGTCAACAACACTACCGTCAATTTCTTCTGAAGTATTTTAAGAATTCTTTTTTATTAAAAATAAACCTAAGTCAACCATTGTTGATGAGGTATTTAAAATGGACTTGCTAGAAATGGCCTCCAAAATATGCTAGCAGTCTAAGCAGCAAGAGAAAACGACCTCTGATTGCTAATCAGCAATGTGTTCCTGTTGCTTCTTAGACAAAATTAAAAAGGGGAGTTAATGTAGAGAGAAATTCTAAGATATTTCTTGTTTTCTCTCATAAATCATGTCAGGCCATATGCCCTGTTAATATAAATCAAGCTATCAAAATTCTTTAGGTGGAGTTATATTCCACGAGGATGTGGCTGTTTATGTTTGTGTCTGTATCTATTTTCGAGAGGTTGTGGGGGTTTTTTTCTTGTGATAATGGCAAGCAAAAAGCAGAGTATTAACCTAACTCCCAGCAAGCAGATTACATAGAGATTATGATGATATATAAATATGAAATCAGTTACTGATGTCACCAAAGCACCTTACTGTTTGAACTTGGAAAAAAAACCTCCTTCCACTCTCACAAATCGATAGTAAAACATGGCCCAATGCAATGAACTCATAGATTAGGTAAATTGTGTCCTTAGATTAAAAGTCAAATGTGGATAATACAGAGGCACAACCACACTAATATTTTCTGCATTACTGTTTTCTCTTTTTTGACAATGCTGAGAGATCTGTGTCTGGAGAGCTACCTGTTTGTGCTCCAACTGGGGAATTTTATTGCAAGCAAGAAAGGGAGTAAAGGAGACATGATCAGTATTTGAATCAGTAGAATGAGTACTGATACAGTCAGAGCAATTTAATTTCACTCTATCTGTATTTCTATTCTTCCTTCAATTAAATAAGGACCATAAACTAGAGAATTTTAAAAGTCCTGTTCTATAAACCTGACTGCAGAACAGTTCACACAATATAGGAATGGCTGGATTTATGAAATCTCTTATTTATTATACTGAAATCTAGAGGTAAAGTTTAAGTTCCTCTGAATTTGTTAATGGAAAATAGTATAGATTACTTTCACCATATGCTTATGCTGAAAATGTTCAATTCCTGCTACACGGTACTGCATCATATATTCTTTATTCACCAGTTACAAACTTGTATGTGATCACCATGGAGCAAATCTGACAGATTGATCAGCAGTAAGTCAGACTTGCTTTAATCTGAAAAAAAGATTGTGTTTTATTCCAGCTTTGACATATTAAGTAATCAACATAGCTGACGTCAAAAATTCACCATCCACCAAATTTACTGGTAGTTGCAGATCATTCACTAAAAGACAGCTGGCCTGCTTTATACTTAAGCTGTCACCAGTACCATTGTTGGAATCATTCTTATATGTTTGTATTTTCCTGTACAGGTTCTATTCTGTTGTGCCAGACACTAAAGATATATCTTTATCTAAAATAAGGACTGTCTTAGAATAAGCCTCTACCTTATTTTCGGTAACATAACATTCTTGCTGTCCCCATGATTTCTTCTCTGGGTTCAAATAGTATAATAACTGGAACCTATCCATTGAGTTGCAACTCTATTTGTATTTCTCAAACTTTTTGGCTAAAGGAGGCAGCATTGTGAGACAGGTTAATCTTATCTCTGATTTACGAGCAGAACTCTTCTGGTTGAATATAAAATGCTAATAAATTAGTATAATCTAGCACCTGGATTGTGGAAGAAAATAATTTCAAAACAAAAAGATTATCCTAGTCTTAGGTGCTGTTACTATAAATCAAAGTTATATGCCTATTTCAAGTCAAAGAATATATACATTGATTTTTTTTTTTTAAGATAATTTCCATTGTGTATTACTTATGAGGAAAGAAATCTGTTTCATTTGGGTGACATACATGTTCAAACTGTAAAATAATATATTTTTTTAAAGAGGTGCATTTGTAAAATGTTCTTGATTGTAAAAAGCTAAGCATACAGTAAACTTTACCTAGGACTGCTATAAATATTTTTCACTTCCAGAAACCCAGAAGGGGAGATGTACAAAGATCAGAAAGGTTTCCTTGTTTGTATTAATTCATTCTGAAACTTGTGGTATTTACTAGTTGATAGTATTTTCTTGTCTGCTGCTTTGCTTCATCAGCTGTATTCCATCAGATACCACCAATGTTTAGACAATAACTTCAGTCTACTAAGTACTAAGCCTATGAAGAGGTAACCATTAGCAAAACTAAGGACTAACAATATGGCTAAGGAGATATTCATTAAGATCATTTGTGTCAGAGTTTGCTTTCTTTTTTTTGAAAAAAAAATCACAATTTTCACCAAAAAAAAAATAATTAGGACTAAAAGTTACTAGGAAACTCATATAACCACATCATACATATTTCATTACAAAGGTGCCTCAAATATAAAAGAAGTGTGGGCTTCTATAAGATACTTTTTAAAAAGTATTTTATTTTTAAAAGTATCTTATAGATATTTATTTATTTTTTTTACCATAGATAGTAAACAGAACTGTAGAGTTTCCTAAAACATTCCTATAAGGAAGTTTATGTTAATTGCTAGTGCATTTATTAATAGTAAGACATCTCTTAGCCTACAGAGAACAGTATTGCAGTGGTTGTAAAGTGAGGGGGGTGGGGAGGGAGTGAAGTCAGTCTCATCTCTGTTGCTGGTTGTACTGCAGGAGAATGCAAATGTGCACAGATAAGAGGGACTTGCAACAAGTTCTCATGTGGGAGGGTTTTCCCCCACAAATCTTTTGCCTGTGCCCACATATTCAAACAGCATAAATACCTAATGCTTATCAGATTCTAGTGTGTGTTCCCCATGTAACACTTCTGCAGAATTTTCCTCTGATGAAATACAGTGTTTATTCATGTTCACCTATATAAATACCTGAAACCCTCCAGCTGACAGACCACCCTATAACTATGCAATGTTTATTTCTTGGAAAATCCACAAGATTTTAGCATATTTTTCCAAACAGTAATTGCTTGGTTTTGTGTTTCAAGGTCCGTGAAATAATTACATTTTTTTTGAAACTCAGCCCTACTGCACTTGAAAAGCACAGCAAGCCCTGGAGTACAACAACTCACCAGCAGTTTTAATTGATCTGGTATTTCTACAAGGTGCCACCCTTTTCCACACCTCCTACCTCCTCCTTAAGTGACTCACCCTCTGAGGGAGAATTCTCTTGCCTTTTCAGACAGCCGGATGGGGAGCAGCAGCTCAGCTCTCTGCCTACCTTGATTGTACCTCATTTCCAGATATCTGCAGGTTGTCTCACCACACTGAGCCACGCTAGGACACTAACTTCTACCATACCTAGGTAAGGGTGGTTACTTTTTTATATATATATATATGCCAAATAGCAAAATCCTACATTTTTCAGGTGTTCTGTGATTTCTTGGTGTCCAGCTAAGGACCCCATTTCAAAGAAACTGGTTTTCAGGAAGTGTGGAGAACCTGACTAAAAACCCCATTCTTAAAGTGTCTCAGCTTAGGTGTTCAAATTCCCTGGTCTTTTCTGAAATGTTTTCTTGGTTATACAATCTTAATTTCTTCATTGCATACATTATGTTGTTAATTGTAATTAATTCTAGTGCTATTTGTCTCATTGAAAAAATCTCTGTTTGGACCACTTTTCCCAAATAGTTGTTTTTAATGTAATTTTTGCTTTTTCATTTACTTTATTGTTTCTTTATTCCTTCCTTGGAATATTTAAGTAAAATTAAAGACTATTAAAATCTCACTTACTTATATTTACTTCAAGTGTAGGATTTTGAAAAAAAAAATTAACAAGTTTGCTTTCTAAGAACAAACTACTTGTTAAGTATCCAGAAATCATTTCTAACCTTGCTATAAGTATGGTAAAAATAGCTATTCTGCCATTATACAAAGACTTACCTGAACCATGAGTGTAACCCCTGTATAAACAGGAAGCATTCTTCAGTAAAAATAGAGCAAAGTGAGAGAAATTAATTTTTAAAAAAATCTGTAATTTTCACCCCTCTTCTACACTCTAATAATAATAATTTTTTAAAGTGCCATTTAAAGCTGATCATACAATTCTAATTTGAAAACACATACACGTTGGGGTTCTGACTTAGCATCTGATTTTGCATTAGTGACAGCTCCAAAGCTTAATTTCTTTCAAAACAGAATCTCCTCCACCCACGTCCTGAAAAACCAGTTCTAAGAGCTCTTTCTGCTACAAATAGATGAATGATTTCTGTCATACATTCATGTGTTCTCTAGTCCTACCATGCCTGTACTAATATTCCCTGTTTTCTCTTTTACACATATACATATGTTGTTCCCATTCTTTAATGAGAGTTGTTATCAATTCTTTAGTCCAAACTATATAGCAAAATACTTATTTAAACACACTGTACTGTTTCCAAAAGTTTACAAATGCATGGTATGATATTGTTCTGATATGTAACTGTTAAAAACTCTTTACTCTCAGAACAGGTTTCTGCTATTCTTTAATCTGTAAAATAAATGTAGTCCTTTTTACATGTAGTTTTCAGTAGAAAGACAAAAAGGCCAACTGCCAAATAAAGAGAATCATGTTACTTATAGTTTTGAAGAACATAAATGATACTCAAGTGTTTATTTGTTAAGCTCTAAGTACACACTTGGTACTGTGCTGAGTTAGCACCAACATTGTTCTTTTGCCTCATGTCTTGACAGTCTTGAGCTCTGGCAGTGGGTACTGGTGGCAGTTTTTGAGGGAGCAAAGCACAGCATCATCTCTACATACAGACATGAACCTGGCAGAGTGGGCCTTCAAGGCTATTGAGGAGATCATATGCTTGACTGAAATAGAAAGTTTGGAAATGTGAAGGATGATACAGCTTTGAGGGGCTCTAGCTGTGATGGAAAAACAGCTTTTACCTGCAATCATCAAGCAAAGCCACATTAGAAACACAAATTCCTATTAGAGCTGAAGTATAGATAGACAGATCTGGCAGTGCAGTCAGCAGCACTTCTCATATTTAAGAGGAGAAATGATGGACAAGAGAACAGCAAAACTGGTTATTAACTTCCAAATCAAAAAGATTTGACCTCACACAATTACAGGTATCTAGCTAGAAGAACAACTGTAATGATATATTTATCCTGGGCCTTATTTCTAAGGCTTGGAGCTCTTTATCCTGTATCAAACCAGAATGACTGTAATCAGTTGCTTGCTTGCACATCTAGGTCTTAGTATATTCAAGAGAAATGATGGAGAAAATAACACAGTGTTCTGACATGACATAAAAGTAGTTAACTGAAGGCAAGGAAATACTGTGATATGCTATGAAATGGAGATTAAGTAGGATCAAATATGCTTTTGTTTAAAATGTCATATTCTCCACATTCATCTCACATAAATGAAAGATGAGCCATACAATATGGAATTAACATTGACAGTTCCAAATGAAAGCACAATTTAAAAAAATAAAGGGTAACAGAAAGTAAGCTGAAGTAAGCCTTCATTTTATTCTCTCACCAATAGCTATTCTATCTATAATTTCTCCTGGACTGAAGTGAAAGCAAGCAAATGGGTTAAATAAAAAAGGATGTGGAAAACTAATTTCCTAACCTTTTATTAGATTTCTAATGGAATAATTCTAAAATTCTGAGCTCTGAGTACTCACAAGATACTGAATATTCATCTTACTTCAGAGAAGAATAGTCCTTTCAGAAGATGATATTTTGGTTAAAAGTTTCATATTTGGGATAAAGAAAGAACAAAGTATATGTTTATTTTCTTTTTCATATGGCAGATATTCAATGTTTTTGAAAAACTGGGACTTTAAGGACACAAAGCAAACAGTAGTCAGCAATCTGTGGCTGTGTATAGCCACATATAAGAAACTTTTTTGCTGCAGCTGGAATTTTACATGGACAGGTCAAACTCACAGGCTTCTCTATAATTTAGCAATGCAGCATGAGAAGCTGGAAGACAGGCAGTCATGAAACTTTTTTAAAGACTTGTTTTAAACTAGATGTTAATCTACAACATTTTGTATCATCCCATTCATTAATAAGAGCAGGAAGTCGAATATTTTATTCATTCACATTTGGCAATGCTTAATATGAAAGATTTCAGTATAATAACACGTTTTAAGAGAAGCAGAAGGTGTACCTCCCTCAACACTCCTTCAACATCTACTACACTGAATTATCATACAGCATAATGATATGCAGTACCTCTAAACTGTGGAAAGAAATAGTTTATTAAAAGTAAAATACATATAAGCGGAATATTTATTAATAAGGTTTTAATCACTGTCATAATCACTGTCTTCTAAAAGACTTCTTTGGTTGTAACTAGTTCAACCTGATGTGGAAAGAATGATTCTTATAGGAAATATTTGTATTATTCTTATGTATGTTTTAAAATACAGCAATGCATATATGTGAAACCTAATTACATAGAAAGCTACAGCCAAGAGAAGAAGGAAGGCAAGAGGACTCTTTGTTGGAAGAATGTGTTCAGACAAGCTGAAAACTAGAAGGTCTAGCTTTGAGAATTTAAGGCAAGCCTAAGGACTTCTGCTGCTCAGTCACTGCAGGATGTGCAAAGGAGATGAACAAGTGTGAATATGGCTGTTTGTGATAAATAGAACTGGAGAACTTCACTGCTTTCTCAAGATCTTGTTACAAGCTTGGAGGGGCATTTGACTTGCCCTGAAGTCAGATCTGAAGTTTTTTTCTGGATTTCTTTAGGATTTCTCAAAACATGGGCTGAATCCAGGACTGGCATGTCTCAAAACTTTTTTTGGAGCTGCTCATTGGTGTGGCAGAGGCAGTTTTAATTTTCTTTTAAAGTTTCCTGACGCTGTTTTTGAATTCAAATTACACTGGAGCTGCATTCCTGTTTGTTTTTATTTTGCATTCCAGCTGAGTTGTTTTGCTTTGGTGGTTAAGATCTTATTAAGAATGCCTGAAAACAATTTTATACTATACTATACTATACTATACTATACTATACTATACTATACTATACTATACTATACTATACTAGCCTGTAACTTCTCACAATTTAATTTATAAAGTTAAAACCTCTTTTTTAATCTCCCTTGAACTATGGGAGTTCAAGGCAGTTTATTGGCCTCTGTGAAGTGCAGTGGCAGTTCTAGATCTTTATGAACTGAAGTTTTTAAACTAATGTGATCCTCACAATCTTTTGTCTATTCCCCTTTCCACATACACAGACATTTCATTCATGATAGTGAAGACCAAGAAAAAAATGCTTTGAGTTGTATTCTGCTTCTTTGCACAAGTTAATTTCTATGATCTTGAAACTGACATCTTATTCTGATGATATTTGATTGACATTACTAGATATTAAAGTAGGATTTTATTTTTTGTTTTTAATTCACATTTTTCATTTTAATGTATTGACTTTGATACACAGCTTGAAAGTCTCAAAGCAAGAAGCAAACCTTGAGGACAACATGGCAGTATTCTGTAAGGCTGAAATACCTGTGTTTATTATTACAGAATAGCTGGCACATTTTCAGTGGTGACTGTAAAAGGGAGTATGCCTGCTTTTTATATTCATTTATGCATACTATTTTGGGGCTGGGAGACCAGGCAGTGGTTTATTCTGGATGATGTATACATCTGCAGAAGAAACATTGTTTTGCCCTAAAAAACATTAAAAAATGAATATAGGACAAGGGACAAAACATTGTTTTAATTAAATGGCAAAGGATGAAAGAAACACACTTTCCGGACTTTCTTTTGTCATACATGGATACAAGCAGGAGTTGAAACTTCCTTTCCAGTTGCTTTTCAGGGTCTCAGTGTCATTATTACATATGTAAATATTCCATAAGTTTTAAAGGCAAGCATCAAAATGTATGGATATTTTACTTTGGCAATAATTAATATTTCAGAAAAAATACCTGAGACTTTCCTGTTTAATTTAACAAAGCTGTATGATACTTTCTTGACAGGAATTTCAGTCTCCATCATGAGTCTATGGAAAGGAAGGCTATAGTGTAACATGAAGACTACATAGCAGTTTCCTGACATTTTTAATGGAAAGATTTACATTGCAAACTGTGTATTATTTATGAGATATTCTAGACCTTAGAACGAACATATTTGGTTCAGTTTCCACAAAATAAAGCTCCATTTTTTGATGGTTTATGATTCTTTTCCTCTTGGAAATAGCTTTAAAATCTTTATAAAAAAAATTATCCAAGTTCCTTCTTACAAACTACTAATTTTTTTGCCAGATAAAAGAGCTGCTCAATGCTTTGGAAATACATTGACATGTCAATCTTCCTATTATCCAAGGACTGACTAAAATAAAGAACAATATTATATGTCCAGCTGTTGCTATACTGAAAACATAAACAAATCAGACTCCTCTCTATCAATCTTCTGACAGTTCAGGAAAATTTACAGCAAAACTGATTATCTAAAACATTGCCTGGCAACCTACTTGAACAGTTTCTAAGAAAGTCAGTGCATATCTGCTTAAAACCTTTTATCAGTAATTCTGAAAGGTATTTTATAACATACTTCAAAATAAATAAGGCTTACAATACCCCTGAGCATATTTTTATTGGGTGGGAACCAGATTCAGCAGTCACATGTTTTCTACACACACTGTGCCAATGCATGCTTGATACCAACAACTATGGTTAAAATAAAGGGATGTGAGTCAGAGTCTTCCAATGAACATGCCTGAGTTTTAAACTCTTATAAGCATCTGGAATTTCACAACTGGGTGGGATACATATGGACTTTGGACTCACATCTTTATTTTTGTGTTTTTATCTTGACTTCTCTGTATTTTGTTTACATTCAGAACTTGGTTTCCTGCTTTCCCTTGTTGATAATAAGGGTTTTTAGAAATTATCTAGCAGTAAAAACTAAAAGCAGAAAAGAAAAATCTGTTCTAATTGCTATTCATTGTGACATCAACTAGTTTTATATATTTTATTGTCAGTATTACTTTTAGTATTTTTGCTTTTGCCAAAATTCAACATCTTCTTCACCTACCACCAATAAAGAAACAGCCACAGGCTCTAGTCTCTCAATCCACTCTGTCTTAGATGAGTGAGCAATACACTCAACATCTGTAAAAATAAAAACAGGACAACTCTGTCATCCAGAGAGCTAGAAATGCTTCAGATTTTTAATCACTGCGTCTGTCACAAAACCTTTGCCAGTACTTCTGTAAATTTTAGCAGCCTGACGAGTAGAGATGATTGGGAGCTTTTCAGATTAACATTGTTTTCTTGGAAAATGCTGCTTTCCAAAAAGGAATCAATTTACTAAAGAGGGTCAGGTTTGTCCATACTCTTAAGTAAATGTTAGGGTTGCCTTTTTTTTTGTTGTTTGGTTTGTTTTTTTTTAACTTAAGGGGGAGATTTCTGTTGTTGAAATGTCATTATATTGTCCTTGATATTTTCTCAAGGAAAGCTGGTATTCCAAATCCAGTTTCAAAGCATAACATGAAATCTATTGAGTGGCTCAGGTCCCAGATAATGATATCTATTTTAGTAATTTATAGTCTTGGATGATGACTTTTCAATTTGATTTAAGATAAGGGAAGAAGTCAGTGACTGGAAAACTGCTGCAGGGCAGAAGAACCACCTCTGTTCTAGACCCCCACATTAGCTGCCAGGCCACTGAAGCTGTGAGACCGGTCAGTGGGGCTGGGTGAGCCGACACGTGCTCAAGGCACTGCTCTGAGCCACAGTCTGATACCATCTAAGATAATCACCTTGCCCCATTCTTCATTACTCTGCTGTGACCTTGAAAGGCTCTCACCACCCCACCTGTTCTCAGGGAAGGAGCTCCTGCGAAGGGACACAGGACAGGAAGAGGCAAAGGGCAGGAATACAGAGACATCACCGGATAGGGAAAAGCCACCACCGTGGCCTGACACTCCATTCAAAGATGGCTGCAGCTAGCACTGTCATTCTACCCTATAAGACTAACATGTAAGAGGAAGTGATCAAAATAGCAAATGAATTTAAACTGCCTTTGGGGCTGATTTTTAATTTCTGCGTGTGTGTGTGTGTTTTCTTTTAGATTCCCACAGAAGAACCCACTGCTGAACAAAATGTCAACTTTGAGCATACGAAAACAGTCTTCTAATCAGAGCGGTAATACTCAGTCTCCTCCCATTTCTGCTCTCGGGGCACTTGGAGGTTGAGGCGCAGGCTCCCTCCTTTCTAAGCATCGCCATGCTCATCACGCAGCTCTCTCATGGGGCATGCTGCCATTCTTCACTCTTCAGCAGTGACAGACTAGTTATTGGATTCACAGACTCACAGTGATAGCAGTTTACACAGCACTGTGCATAAGCTTTCACTGGCAGCAGTTCAAGCCAAAACATTGCTGTGGGTAGCGTGGAGTCGTGGATCAGGGGAGCCAGGCATTGTGGTGAAAGATGGCATTTCCCTCTGCTGAGGCCTGTGGTTTCTGTGGAAGTCCCACAGGAACATGATGGCTGAGAGGGCAGTGAGTAGGCAGCTCATCTGTCTGTCTCAGCACCATCTGTTTCAATCAGTGCAAATTAGGAGAAACTGAACAAAATCAGAATGCAAGGAGGGGAACCAAAAGCTGCTTCATTGTTGGATAGGATTGTTTATTCCGCTGGAAACGCAAAACTCGAAGAGGGAACAAATTTGATTGCTATGCAAAGAAATGACCAGTGGTAAACTGGAAACATGTAATTTTCCATTTCCCCAGAATCAACAAAATACTTCTAAAGACTGAAAGGTTTTGAGGTACATGAGGATCTGGATTGAGTAGGATGTGCCAGGCCTAAGTACACCAAAATGGGTTCAGTCACAATTTGTCACTACCATGTTAAGGCCATAAATTTTTGTTGACAAAATAAGCATAGGATAAGCTCCATCTGCCTGAGCTCATGTGACCTGAACTATCATATCATTTTTATATTCAATTTTTCAGTTGTAACTTGGGAGAAAATTCATTAGATCAGAAATGACTATTCTTCAGCAAGTTCAAGGCCTCAACAATTAGCAAGTTGTTTGTGGTGCTTCACAAAAATAATAACACAATATGCCTCGGCTACCACTTTATAGGAGATTTCCCAAAACCTTTGGTGCTTTTTTTATGATTTGGTCTTCTACTTGCTGTAGCTATTTATTATTTTTCATTTCATCACTACAGCTCAAGTTCTTGTATTAAAAGCAAGAACTAAATATTGTAAATCACAGCAGAATGCCAAAAGACAGCACTGATAAATGGCATAATACTGAGTACATTTATTTTCTGTGAAGTATGGTCTTCTAGACATAATCTTTATGGTCTTACTTATGTCCTTACTGAACAACATATAATGGTGCTTCCTGAAATCTAGTGGTGTTGAACTCCTTTTGTGTGGATGCTCAGAGTGTGAGGAATTCAAGGAGAAAATCCTGAATGTCTCTAAAGGAAAACCCAATAACACAGTATTCTTCATCAGTCAGTTTGTTAATTGAATAACATTGATATTTGTTTTTTCACCTTCTGTTGTCTAGGAAATGTTGAGGCAGGTAACATAATATAAAATGGAAGTCTCTATTTGGGCACAACTTCAAGTCTTCCATTTTAAAGGGGAATGCTAAAATGGTGTAATGGCCCTTGCCTCAAACAGACTGATTATACAAAACAGGTGGGAAGAAAAAGAAGTGAGAATGCTGGACAATAATAATTTAGTAATTGAATATTTCTGGTTGATTCTGGGTCAAACTCCTCATGAAGGGAAACCAAAGGAGATAAGCATCAACTTTCTAATACAGTAAGAAATATATATTCTCAGAAATCAAATGCACATTGTGTTGTTTATTCCTCTATAGACTAAATAATAGCATTGTTTGACAAATATATTTTAGATTTTTTTTCCTAACTAAATAAGGCTTTTGTGTTCATTCAGTTTGTAAGTGTGCATGTCTGGCTGTGCCTCCTATTAACCTTTGAAACCATACACCAATTTTGGTTAAATTTGACATAAAGGTATAGATCTAATAGATACTGCTTTTTAAAAATTTTCAGTTGAACTAGGTAGCTGGTTAGAAAAGAAAGACTGTTCATGCAGCTACTGAGTAAAAAGCTTGAGATGGAATCTGCATCTTTTGGAAAACTTGAAAATCCAAATATATTGGTCTGGGTGTAGGAGGAAGACAATGGGATTATCTCAAGTTAGTTTTTGTTTGAAATTTGCATCCTGTCACACATCAGCAAATACAGATGCCACAAACACCACCCCAGGATATGACTTCTTGGGAAATTAAACGAAATTTAGCTTGGCAAAATAGGTTTCTGCAGTCCCTTCAAGGCTGAAGGGATTAAGTCACAAACTTTTCAAGGAAACCTTGTGCTAAACAAGTGTAATAGGTGATGATTCAATCTGTGCTACATATTTCAGCCTTTCTAATAGTACTTTAAGTTTCCAAAGTTATCCCATATGTTCATTTTCAAGACATGCTTCTCTCCATTTGCAGATAATAACAGCCCCTCTGTTGCAATTAAAAGCAGGCAACAGGCTACTCACGACACTAATAAACGAAGAACCCTTTTACAAGATAATAGCTGGATAAAGAAGAGACCTGAAGAGGAAAGGTAAGAAAGATAGAAAATACGTTTATTCTGTATTTAATTCAAAATACCCTGTACATTTTCTTAGGTTGTCTACTTTTTAATGAATGGTATAAACCAGAATTAGATTAATTTAATTAAATAACTATTATTTGCCTATCTTAATGAAAATTTTAAAAACCCACATAGCAAGTTCCTTTAAGGTGCTTAAGTCAGAATCAGTTGGAATTTACTCTATTGCAAACTAGGACTTGAGTTACAGTAGAAATTCCACCTTGAGACTAGGTCCTCATTATGTGGTCCCTGAATACCGTGTAGAGGAGATAATTCTTGCACCAAAACATCTGGAATCATATCATGCAGAGATGTGTAGCAGGTGTCATTACAGTGGTAGTGGGCAACTGGGAAATCTGGCTGAGGACAGAAATCTTTTGCCAGCCAACTAACCACTATCTTTCTTTTGGTTGAAGTGCTGATGAAAACTATGGAAGGGCTGTGCTCAACCAATACAAATCCCAAGATAGCCTACACAGGTACAGTGGAGTATCTGAACACCTTTCTATTAATATTGATAAAGAAAACTGAATATCCTTTTCCTAGATATTGTTTATAGCAAGAACTTGCTTTGTTCAATTTTTGTTTATATGTTTCCACTGTAAACCTGTCTCCAATGCCAATAATTGTTAAATTAATCATTGTTGTGGGTGCAGAGTTATATCTGTTCACATCTGGATGGTTTGAAATCCTCTATGGTACCTAGAAAAAGGTATTTTTTATTGGTGATCTTTTTTTTAATATAAAAACAGTAACAAAAATGACATTTCTAACCTTTTTTATGTCAGTAGCACAAATGAAAAAGAAGATCAGAAAGCTGTACTTGGACGATACAGGTCTGATACTACCTTGGACAGGTAGGGCATTGTTCTGTATGTATTGTACTTTGTGAATTTCATACCAGTGAGAAGTCTTAAAAAAGGAAGTCTGAATGAAATCATTGGGATTTGTTACCTATCAAATGTCTAAGTAAAAGACTTTAAATGATTTTTGCAATTTGCATTGCCAATGAGACAAATGAATATGTTATTTGAGAAAAAATTAGTTTGGCATCTTGCTCTTCTTGTTGTGTATACACTTTTGTGTATTCTTGTCCTCATAAATGTAAGTATCCTTTCATGACTGATAAACACTTCTCTCCAGTTCCCTGCTTTTCAGACTATAAATCTCTAGCTAAAATTTGATAGTTAAGCACAACATGGCTAAACTCCAAGTTCTTTACAAATCCTTGCTGCCATTTCAGATCATATTCAGTGCAAATATCAGAATCATATGCTTATTATATGCATATCAGGTGCTTAATTTGAATGCCCTCTTCAGCCTTGACCTCTGTTAAGACATGACCATGCTTGTGTTTGTAGATTCTTTCTACGTTACGTCTTCAAAATTCAGCCCCATTAACATCTGATATCCATAACATTCCAAGGCTATGAGTACCAGCATTTAAACGCACACTGTGGAAAAATTACACTTGTTTGTTTGGATCTTAGCTCTGTGCTATTTTGTTTGATGATCCTTACTTCAGTTGTTAGAAACAATGAACACTTGTTACAAAAAACTTACTTTCTCTATAGAACTCTCTATAGAACTCTGGCAGAAGAAGTTACAGAGCTGTGTGATATCACCCCTCCATTGATTCTTCTACAGGCCAGTGAATCCTGCTGTTCACTCACAATGAAGAAGCCAGTCTATAATTACAATTTACCTATTGTTCTTCTGTATTGTCAGGGTTTAGGGCCAGGGCAACCCCAGACTGATAACTGACGCTCTCTTTTAACTCCTCTTCCTCCCCAAAGGGAAGAGAAAAAGGAATCAGGGAGACTGAGTGTACAAACCCAGTGTGACCAAACCCAGCCCTCCTGATTTTAATTATGTCACTGTCACTGGTGCTGTGGAGTTGGCACAGGGAGAGTCCCAGACTGGACCCCTCAGCAGACGGGAGCTGTGTTCAGGAGCTGGATTCTGGCACTGGTTTCAGGAACACACCCATTGGGATTGAAGGCAGAATGGACAGAGCAGAGCCCTCCTTGGTGCTCTGAGGGGGAGAACCCTTCAAGAGAGGAAGAGCCAACACCCCAAGCCAAGAGCCTAGCCCACCAGCCAGCTTGCTTAGCCTGCCAGTTTATCTTGCATCCCCTGCCAGCTCAGCTGCTGTGCTTTTCTCTCCATACTTTCTCCCAGAGACACTCTCTGGACCCCTGAGCTTTCTACACTGGATATGATGTTTATGGGCTGGGATCCCTCCTTGGTCAGTTTGGGGTCACCTGTCCTGGCTGCTCCTCCCTGCAGGTGCAGCCTTTCACTTTCTGCCCCCCCAGAGTGATACACAAGTTCTAGCAGTGGCCTTGGTATCCTTGGTAGTAACTCTAACCATGGGGTGTTATCACTGCTAGAAGCAGACACTGTCTGCAAAACATGTAAAACATGCTGCTAACTTGAGAAAGTGCAGTTAGTTAGAAAATCTGAGCTGAAAAGCAAAATCACTGAACAGAATTTATTTGGTTCTCACTCAAACCAGGACATTCCACCCCTTATTCCATACCATTTACATCATACCTATCACTAGGTTATTACTTCTTTCTACAAAAAAAGTTCATTTAGTTCTTGATTGTAGATTTCCATCCACTGTAACAGTCTATCAGGGTAGAAAAGATGGAATTCATCACAGTTCATGCCCACAGGCTGCAGGTTCATCTCAGGAGGTTGCTGGATGCCACTGATGAGGTTAGCTCCTGTCATCACCATGATGTTATCCTGATAGACACTTATTGAATACTGTTAATATTATGCAATTAATATCTAGCTTTGAACCGAGTATTCTAACCCAGAGTCAAATTTCCTTGAGGTACACATTGTACTTCACCATTTTTCATCATTACCCACCAAGTAATTCCTTGAGCAAAAGCAGTCCCACAAATGGGTTTTGCCTTTGCCTGATGCAGGAAATACCCACACAGCTTTTCCCAACAGGTTCCTTTCATACACCACAGGAACTTTATCCCCTTCTACTGTGTGTAATGGGGCTGACTGGGCAGGACTGGCTCAATTGATTTAATGTTAACTAACCAGGTGGCTTGGGCTAAATGCTTGTCCCAGACTAGATGTCTCCAAACTTAGAACAGACCAGTTTGAAGAACACCTTGTTCTTTAGGGTTTTTTTCCCCCCCTGTTCAAAGCAAAAAGACAGAGTTGAAAACTGAGAATGTTACTGGAATGTAGGAACTAAAGGACTGTTCCTAGTAGACTGTTTTTGAGAAGAATTACCTTGGTGTTGGGTGTCTCTCAGAGCTTTTCACAGAATTATTCTAAGTCATCTATGTTTTCTATATGGAAAATAACTTTTGTTTGACTAAGATGTTGTATAGATGGTAGTCTTCCATCCTCCAAAAGGTCTTCAGGAGTTAACTTTTTCAAGCTAGACATTGGGAAATCTTTCCACAGTTCAGCTTTCCTTATTTTCTGGCCATGAGTGTAAAATGACAAGGATTTGAAGAATCTGAATATTTACAGAAGAATGGCTCTTCAATAGCTAGCTTCCAAATGCAAAGTAATCATTGAAATGCTGATTAAAAAAACAAACAAACGAAAACACCATCAATTTCTGAGGAGTATAGGAGCAATTTTGCATTCCTCATTGCATGTGTAAATGTGACAAACATACCTAATAGCCATGTTTACTACAGTTTTTTGCTTCCTGGACACTGCCATTTTCAAATAATGTATTGTTTGATAGGAATTTTGCTTAATCCAATACGAAATTTGAACATCAGGTTCAGTATCAAGGACCTAGGAGAGATGTTGCAGGTTACTACATGTGTTTTACACCATTGTCTACAAGCACAGAAAATCCCAAACACGTTTGTTAACAGAAATCCATAGCTTGATGGCAGTAGGTGAACACAGACTTTCACTGGCATTGTAACTCAGACAACAATGGCATTATGCAGATGAGCACAGACAGCCTTTCTGAATGGGGGAAAAATATATTTCATAGATCAATCATAGAGTCATAGATATTAGGGGTTGGAAGGGACCTAGAAGATCATTTAGTCCAACCCCCCTGCCTGAGCAGGATCACCTAGACCAAGTTGCATATTTATCCTTGTATTTCTCTCATTATTAACAACTAAGTAAATATTTGACAAAAGATAGAAAACTTATAAAACATATAGTGATGATGAAGTTACATTGTATTTTTTCAAGTACTAAATGCTACTAAGGTCAGAATAGCTTTCAGTAAGAATAAATCCTAACTGCATTTATAGCAATTAGCTCTGAAGAGATGGGAGTGAAGCAAATAAGGCACTTTCATTATCCTCTTTATTAATAAATTAATCCTTTGGAGTGGTAGAATTTATTAGAAAAGAAACTGTGAGCAAATCAGAAATAATATCTGGATATCTGGAAATATCTCCAGAGCAGGAGACTCCAAAACCTCCCTGGGCAGCCCCTGCCAGGCTCTGGCACCCTCACTGGGAAAAAGTTTTTCCTTGTGTTTCCCCTAAACCT
>JANHGL010012091.1:0-23744 GCA_024611195.1 Ceyx melanurus | reverse complement strand
TAAAATCATTAGAGGAGTAAAAACTAATATCTTTATTTTATTTAAACTATAGAATTTTATTGTTTTTTAAATTCCTCATTAAATACAGACTAGTAAATATAAATAATTCACTGCAGAAGAAGCAAAGGTAGTACTTGACTTTATTTTACTGGAACACTACATATCCAGTGCATGACCATCAAAGTTCTTTAAATTGTGAAATGCTCCATCAAACTAAAAATAGTCCTTTAAATTCAAAAAATATTATTATAATAAATACATATTTTTCGATTCTCTTTTTTCTTCCTATCATTCACTTTCAAATGAGAACCAGTTCAGTTTTTTTTAATCTTAAACAATTCTTCAATTGATATTTTTAATTGCAGACAATTTAATATATTAATATAATTGATACTAATATATATTCCATAGATTATATATGGTATTTATTATATGCAGTCAGCTTTTTCCTAGCCACTGATTTATGAGTTTCTAGTGTAAATGTGTTCATATCATCCTAGGGATTGTATACAACCTTTAGGAACATCAGTTGTTAGAGGAATCTGGGCTGGATACAGCAACAAAGGCAATAACACCACTTTGGCAGCCATTTCCACAGCTGATGGTGCTGATGCCTGCACTGAATGAAATGACATTGCCAAGTTAAAATGATACAGCCTTAGTCACCTCAGAAGGTGTAGTCAGGACCTTCAACTGTAGCATGGCAACACAAAGCAACACCATGGTCATAAATTGAAACAAGAGAGATTCAGATTGGACATAAGGAGGACTTTCCAGCAGTGGAGCAGGTTGCCTGGAGAGGTTGTGCCATCTCTGTGCTTGGGAAGTTAAGACCCAACTAGAAAAGCTCCTGAGATATCTGATGTCAAAGCTTCTCCTGCTTTAAGCAAGAAGTTGGACTAGAGACCTTCCAACATCCCTGAATTTCAACCTGAATGATCCTATAATATTATGAGTATTTTTTTTAATTAGTTTGTCATTCTTTTGTAGTGTCACACTCAAGAGAAACTGAAAAATAATGAAGTTTGAATTGATAACTCTTACTTCATAACTAACTTAACACTTATTATATGAAACAATTGTCATACATACTCAGCAGAGTCAGAAATCTTCCTCGAGATATGCATATATTTATTTTTTCTTCTTTGGCATAAATAATTCAACTCTTTGATATGTTTAGGTTGAATGAAATCATTTGATTAATTCTGAGGTTTTTCTCACTTTCACAGAGATGAGAACCTTGGTGAGCACACTGCAGTAAAGTCTGCTGATGACCAAAGTAGAAAGAGGTGAGTCTCAACTAATACTTCTCTCTAAAACCTAAAGAGGCAATATCATAGCACTTTAGTGTGGTACCAGATAATGTGAGCTCCTAATACAAGAAGGCAGAATTTCCACAACTTGAGTAACTTATCTTCATATTTCTAAGATGTGCATGATTAACCAAATACAATACAGCTGCATCTATTGTGATAATAAACAATTACTATAATCTCTTGTAGTGAATGAAAATGGTTGATGACAAGATCCTCATAAGTAATTTTGTGATTATCTAGGTGTTTTGTGAACTCAGCTATTAGTATCTCAAAGAAATATAAGCAAATGCATCCATACTTTAAAGTTTTCACTGCTACTAGGTTTCATTGCTTGCAAAAACTAAGATTCATTTGTGTTAATTAAAGTGGAAATACTATGTTTTCTGGTACTCTTCTGATGGTATTTTGGGGGGTCTTTCACTTAGTTGTTTATCTAAATGAAGAGGAAGAACTTAGCTATCTGTATACACAAGCAGTTTTGCTATTTTTGAATATAAAATATTTTTATCCTAGCAGTTCCACATTCTGCCCAGAGAAGCATACACAGAATAACTCCAGTGAATTAATTTATCTTTTAGGCTGCAAGGGGGCCTGGCAGATTAGGAGTTGAGCACAATAGAGGGTGCTGCTCCAGACAGCACACTGTGCATATAAAGCAGTGATCAGTGCTGGGTGAGGTTCCTTTAGCAAAACCCCAGACCTTGGCAAGATCACTTAAATCAAACTGCAGCCCAAACACCCAGAGTTAAGACTTATAATCATTGAGTTGTTTTGGAATATAACCTTTGGCACAACCAAACAAGAGCAGCCTTTGTCTGGACTGCTTTGTAAAATCATCAAAACCATCATTAGCATTTATTACTTAAATCCTGTAATTTGTCTGACAAGGTTTATTTTTATGTTTGGTTGTACATCATGTTTATGGCAGGGAAAACTGCAGGAGACAAGGTTTTTTTTGCTTTAATTGTAATCTTGCTTTGAGTTTACATATCTGCTTAGTTGGTAATTTCTAATAAAAATGTAACTGTAGTATCTAAAAAGAAAAAAAATCACTTAGAACTAAAATACAGCAAAAGTAAGAATAAAATATTACAGAATTACTTTACATTACTGCCAAGAAAATGCAGAATGCTATCAAACATTTAGACATTACTGTTTAGTTGAAAATCTCTGTGGGCACTTTGAGGAAACTAGAGTTCAGTTACAGTTAGATAGTTTCTATTATGAATGTATTACCAGCATAAAGTAAGGACTTAAAATTACAGGTCAGAGGTTCTGTTGTTTTTCACAAGCAACAATATAACAACAGTAAGAAAAAAATATGTATTTCTTTTACCTAGTTTCTAGCCCAAGCATCTATATTCATGGTTTTCAATGTAACTGAAAAATGTGTATCTGAAAACAATTTCCAAGAAGTGTTTGTTTTCTTGTTATGTGAGATTTTGTTGTTTTTTTGTTGTTGTTTTTTTTTAGGATAATGGATCAAACAGATGAAAATCCTTCAAGGGTTCTAAATAATACCTCAGAAGCACACTACTCCAGTGACAGTGGAAGAAAGACTAGGTACTGTGGACAATGAATTGAAAACCCTAACATCTCAAGTGCATCTATCTCTAGTGCATGGAGTGGGGAAGCTCCAGACATACCCTGTGCAGCTCTAGAGATGTAGCTGAGGCAGGAAATTTAGGAGAGCAGATAAGCTAGAATTCTTACATCATCAATAGAGGAGAGGCATTTCCTTCATGTTAGACACACCATGCTCTTGGGGAGCTTCTTGCTTTCCAAGACTGTAAGGAAAACATTGCACTCTTCTCTCAAGTGCTTTGTTAAGTTCCCAAAACTATTTGGGATGAATCTGCACCCATATTTTATCCCTGTCACTGAAACTGTAATATGGCTTTCTGACTTTTTGACCAGGTACTTTAAAAACCATTTATCTTGCAGTACTCTTGCTCTAGCTGGATGCTGTTTCTACAAGTGCACATATTGCAGATCTGAATGGCAAATGTGATGTAGGGACATATCATAGACCAAACTAAACACCAGGTCTGTCAGGAACAGGAAATCACTGAAATAAGGAAACAAAATATTTTTCTACACAATCAAAATTTCAAGAAATACAACAAGAACGAAAAAAAGTGTATAATTATTGAATGAAAGAACTTTTTGGATTAGGAAAACCTCTCTTTAGTACCAACCCACCCATCTATGTGGGTTATTTAATTGTGAATATAGTATTGTTTAAAGACATTGTTCTATATGGAAGGTGTTGCATAGCTGTATAGCAGTTGTGAATTGCCTAAGTCAAGGCTGATGACTTAGCAGGGAGAAAATAAATCTTATTAAGCCTTACAAATAGGGAAAATAGCAGTCACAATCTGCTACTTTATGGGAACTATTGTCAATGCTCCAGTCCTTAAGCTTATTCACACCTGAATCTGTATGAGGGGACAGGTTTTTTGACCTTTCATTTTCTTACATTTGCTGTAAGAGCTTGCAATGCCATTGAAATTTGTGTATTCTGAAACTTCTGCATGACCTTGAAGGCCAAGCCCATAAAGTGCCTGAAAATAAAACAAAATCCAAATGACATACAATTTCAGGACTGAAAGTAAATATTCAACACAAAAAAATAATTAGCATTTTGGAGGTATAAAGCTTCCAAGGTGTGATATTCTGATTATCTTTGAAAGTTAAAATAGAGAACAATAATACAAGAATGGAAGGGTGGAGAATGCAATTCAATATGCAGTTTTACCTTACACATGTTAAAATGTGTACCCCCCACCTGAAGCTCTAATCTCAATTTTATTCATTAAAGCTTTCTAAATGAATGGTCTTTGCAGGTAATTCTTTCAAGGTTCATGCAATAGGTTCTAGAGAGTATTTATAGTTGAGTAGCTTGCTGTATAAACACATCATAGGAAGTAAGTGGGTGACAGAAATTGAAAGAAGGGGCTTGATCAGATACAAGTTCTCAGGCTGCTTTATGGCTCAGTTTTAATTTCATGTGTTGTCAGGCTGTCAGACTCTGTACATTTGTGAGTTTCCTCACGCATTCAGTTGGCAAGACTAGAAATTTATGCTTTGGAAATATGTTTGCTGTCATTTCATTGGGGTTTTCTGTTGGGTTTTTTTTTGTGTTTTTTTGTTTGTGGTTTTTTTTCTATACAGTACCTATATTTTATTTTAAGATGAGGATATATATATATTTGTGTAGATCAACCATAATCCTCTATCCAGTTATAAAAATCCAAGGGACACTGTTGTCTAGATTAGGACACTTGAGGAAAATATTTTTCTCTAAATATCCATATGATATGGAGTCTGCAATGAACAAGTCAATTTGACCTGATCTCAACCTTGATTTAACTGGATGATTTGACATGTCAACCTGACTCAGTTCTACATTCTGCAGCTAAAAATATATTGAAATGGAAGATTAGGGAAAAATATACTCAATAACAAAAAGAAGCACAGGCAGACACATACTTTACAGGAATAGAGAGCTGGTATTCCTATGCCATTTTTGATTGAAACAAGAAATTTTAGGCAATGGCATCATCAATATATTCCACCCTGTCACATGTTGTGCACATGTCCAGCTTGACTGTGGTAAAAACAGCCAGAAAAACTCTTTGAAAGGCAATGACTTAGGATCAGTTTGTTTTCCTACTTAGTAAGCTTACTTTCAATTTGACTGAAATGTGACTAGAGTGATGGGTGTCCTTGTGAGGAGACACTTCCTCTGTGGTGAGAAAATGCAGGCTTGCTGCATTACTATTAAATAGAAAGCATATTGTTTTGTTCTATGAAACATAAATAAAACAGGTACCATTTAAGCTTCTCAGTAACTATAATTTTTATACATTTCTGGTGTTGCTCAGAAATCAAATATGGCATATAAATATTACAAAAGACAGGAATGTAGAGAAGTGTATCTGGGCTGTGTAACACCTTACACATGTATGTACAAGACATGTTCTGTGAATACACATGATTTTAAAGAAAAAAGTTTCTAATATTTCTAAACACTTTTTTAAGAGTGATACGAACCATGTAATAATTACCATGTACCTTATGAATTACTGGAAGAATAGGATAATTAAATCAGTTCAGAAATGTTCAAACATGTATGGTAAGATGACTTCTTCAGCTGTCACATACTTACTCATTGCCTCCCTGCAAACAAAAGTGACATTTAAGCAACCAGAATTCAGACTGTTAAAAAAGGAATTTGACTTCCCTTATAACTGATTTCAAAATGTTCCTTCCCACTTTGATAAAAGGAACAATATAGTTACTGTAATGAACACAAATCACACATTGAACAACCTCTCACTCTACTTCTAGGGACATGTAATTTTGTTTGGCTGTTTGACAGCTCTTTGTGGAGCAGTGAAAGAAAGGGGGCAAAAAAGGAAAAATGCAGTGTGACACCATTTCCTGATGTGTATCATTCAGGCTGGGATAGCAGCAGAGGCAAAACCAAAACCATCATGGAGATTTTGCTCAATGGACTTGTGGATTTCATTCTGAAATGCTGAAGAAACATTGAACATCAGAATGCAGTCTAACAATAGTGTATTTCTAATTTATGCTTTTTTAATTTGATCTATTTTTCCTGATGGTTGTAAAAATACAGAAATATAACTCATCACCAAGTATGATGATTAGTTTAATTTGCATATTATGTTTTTAGGAGCATGTAAATTAGTTTAATTTACATAATAGCATGAGTGTAACAAATAAAAAGTACTGTTTAGTGATAGCTGTGCACTCACTGCTTTACAGCAAATCATCATATGGTGCCTATGAAGAAAATGTGACAGGAAATACCATCAAAACAGTTTACTCCACTTCTGATCGGTGAGTACACCACAGTGACACTGCAGAGTATCAAAGGACACAG
Source organism: Ceyx melanurus (assembly GCA_024611195.1). Classification (NCBI taxonomy): domain Eukaryota; kingdom Metazoa; phylum Chordata; class Aves; order Coraciiformes; family Alcedinidae; genus Ceyx; species Ceyx melanurus. Next base: position 17,516 of record JANHGL010012091.1, on the reverse strand, counting down.
TCATTTGGAATGTGATCAAGCATTCAGACAAAAGAGAGCAGTGGGAGTCACCATTAGGCTCATCAGACAGCTTTTCATACAGAGCTTCCTTTCAGTGGGATCTTGTAATCAAATCATTACCACGGTTCAGCAGCTTAATATTATGTTAGGCCTGTCACAGCTGCCATTTTACACTATCTGTAGAAACAATAACCAGTGCCCAAAGTGACAGAGTTGGTTTTGTGTTTCTACCTGAGGAAGCTGCTTACCTTGAAAATTTTCATTCTTTGTGAGAATGATGGCTGTCATGACTAACTTTATGTACAAATGTGGAATAATATATTCACATCTTAAAATACTTTTAAAAAAACACCAGTTAAGGTATTCCCAAATATAAGAAAAATATTTGCTCTACCAGTAATATCTTACCTCATGGGGAAAAAAAAATAATTAATGCACCCCCTATTTTTAGTTCATGCAATTTGAATAGTACCTTTACTTGAAAATACCTAATGAGAAAAGCTTGCATCCTTTCCAATGTAAGCATAAAAAGCTCCACAAATGATTAAATAGAAATACAGTGGTCTACCATTGAGTGAAAAGAGCAAGACAAGTTGATTTTGTCGTGCAAAACCAACACTAATAATTGTTTCCAGAAAAAAGTACAAACTGATGTGACATAAGAATGCAAAAAAAAAAAAAAAGCTGAGAAATTTTTAAAAATAGATTTGTTATGAATATCAGGTAGGCTGTTCTGCACATATTCACTGTAACTGCCATGGAGGCAGACAGAACTCTGCAGTGCAGAAAATGAAAGAAGTTTTCAGGTACTTTTGCAACATAGAGGAAAATTCTGTATCACACCAATCAAATGATGACAGTTTAAATTCAACTACCAATTTACTTTTGTGATTAAAACATTAAAATAATTAGCCTCCACTTCAACCCTTTTTAGTAGTATACAGGCTCCTGGGCATTCAGCAGCTTAACACAAGCTCATTATGGTTTGAAATCATTCAGTTCACTAAAGAAGCCCATTCTTTTTATCAATTGACAATTAATGCTCAGCAATTTGCCTGTCACAAGAGCATCTGTATTACACCTGTCAACCAGGATGGAGGGAATATCCACATGACATTTTTCTGTTTCTGGCCATTTTACAGTACACAAATGTGTTTCCCACATCGTGCACTAAGCTTATCAATGTTCTCCTTGAGATTTGAATGGCAGTTCTTTTTCTGACAGCTGATGTTATATTATATACACAGGAGTATAATAGGAAAAGATATATGTACATACTGCAGGAAGCCCCTGGGCATAGATGCCAAAATGATCCTAGATGCCTTGCAAATTTGCTGTCATTCCACTTGCTTCAAGGTAAGAATATTTCACCTACTATTAAGAAATACAATTTGAATGTAATACCTGCATTATATTACATGTAAAATAAGAAAATATTTAGGCCTTAGGCCTTCTTTACCTGGGAGGAAAAGATTAATGTAGGAAATACTAATCTATCTCTCTCACCTCTGCAGTATTCCTTCTACTTTTTTTCCTTCTCTCTCTACCATTTCCTCTACTCTCCCTCCCCTTGCATCTCCTCTTGCAACCATGAGGATAAAGAATACAATGGAACATATCCTGAATGTCTTACACATTTACAGGTCTTCAGCTTCCAGGCTGACACAGTGAATCATACCCTAGCTACACTTCCTTCATACAGTAAAATGTTATTTAATTTTATTTTTTTTATGAAGTCTTGTAGATGTTCTTGACTAAGTGACAAGTCTTGGGCAGAAGCCACACTCAAAGGCATTAGCAAGAGATATTTAAAGCAATGAGGTGAAATCATTTTACCTACTGGCATAAAAAAATATTAAAATTTGTGTCGTATGGACAGTTTCTGCTGTAAAATAAAAAGCGTTGAAACTATCTTTGTTTCAACCTAATGATGTCAATTTTTTCTTTTCAATAAAAATGAAAGCACAGAATAAGATTTTTTATTGTTTTCTTTTGAGGTTTTTTTTGCTTGCCATTCAAAAGCCTAAGTCTCAGTCTAAAATTTGCTCTTGAACTTTTCTCAGTGCTCATGTGCTAGTGCTCAGCCCTCTAGTCTGTTTTCTTTCTGCATCATTTGCCTCAGCTCTGCTTGCATCTCCACACAGAGTTTGTTGTTCTAACAAACAATAGTGGGCAATATCACCACATTAGCATAGCTCATTTTATCTGCCCAGTCTTGCATAGCTTTTACTTCTGCTTCTGACAGCAGTTCTTTTACCTAGTTTCTGCATGAAAAGTAACCCAAAGCAGGATGCAGCAGTAAGGTTGTACTTAGCATGCATGAAGTTACATATGTTTTTTGTTTCATATGGACTTTTGGAGCTCTGTGAGCACTAGAAATGCAATTTCTTCCATGGAAGTCAGTATGTAATGCCTCCTCAATACTATTATTTCAAATAAATAAAAATCTTTTTAGATAGATCAAATCACATATAAAGGAATGGGCTTTTTTTTTTTTTTTTTTGCAGTTAGGAGTGCTAATATGTTGATATGGGCTGAATTATTTGTTAAATATTTAATCTTATTTCTAAAATTCTATTCTTTCTGCTACTTATTCCCAAGTGGCAGCTTGTCTGGCCAGCAAAATTCAGCTTAAGTTTTGTGTATCTATACATTTATGAAAGCATTAGTGACAAATTAAACAGCTAATGTAGGTCTGTGGTTCATGCTTGTAGTTATGTATTTAGCTAAGTAGTGAAATTTCTGATCATTAATATTTATTTAGATCCTTACAAATACCCTGTATGCATTAGAGATTTGCATGGAGCTGACAGCAGTACAAGGTCTTTATTTCCTTGTAAAGGTATATACCAAAAGTTCAGTGAGTAAATAATCCAAATTGTAGGGGTTTTTCTCTGCATAAAAATGCTAACCTTGGTGATCAAAGCTTTGAAAATATGCCCAACCTTTGCTGGGAAACAAAAAATGAGTGAAGAGAACAGACTCTTATAATTGTACCTTAATGCTAACAGCTTTTGTAGAAGAGAAAAGAGGGATCATAGTCCCTTAAAACTGAAATAAAAACCACTATCTAGTACTCTAACTTATTGTACTTACTAATACTGAGTGCCCAGCTGCAATTGCATACTAGCCCTAGTGTGTGTGCACACCATAAGGCAATTGCATATTGTCTGGTTCCTGGATCTAATAATTCACCCTGCCTTTGTGTGTAGACATCAAACACTTTCTTTACCCATTTAGCTGCAAAGGGATGTTCTGGGTAAGGCTGTTGATTTTTAATTTTAATAAAGATTTCCAGTCTATCTGAATAGAGAGCCACCATGAAAATTATGGAAAGGCTTATAGCCTTTCTTGGGTGACTGGCACTTCAGCTACTGAATTGCACTGTAAAAGTAATGCTGCTTTTCACTTATCAAAGGATAAAATATCCAGAGAAAGCCAGAATTTTCTATTCTTTCATTAGATTAAAAAACAAAAATTCTAAAGTTGGGTGATTAAGTCTGATCATGCTTCTTTTATTCCGTGAAGAAAGAAAATTATTTCAGAAGGGCAATTCATCTCATTTGAGAATAACTTTATCATCTAAAACAACAAAATAGCTCTTTGGAAATGTCTGAGAGAAGGAAGGGATTGATATGTATAATGGGAATCTAGGGAACCAGTTGAGACATAGATATATGATTTTTAGATGCCTAAAAGTCAGATATTCAGATTTTTAATTTACTGTTCATTAAAAATATTCTTTCAGAGTTCAGACTTGATTATACTGCAATATCATAACCCTACCTTAACTCATAACCCCTCTTCTAGTCTGGAGTTGCTTAATTCCTAAAAGACAGCATGCTGGGAATGAATATTAGGAAAGCATCTCATTTTAATGTTTCCTCTTACTTGTGTATTGAAGTGTGAAGTATGCAAAAGACCACTGGAAGACCTGAAAGCAGGAGACAGCATTTGGATTTACAGAAAAACTGTGCATTGTGAGCCTTGCTATTCCAAAGTTAAAGGTAAGATTGAAGATGTGTTGCACTGAATGATGTAAAGAACTTTCAGTTAACTTCAGTACATGACCACACAGGTGCTGCTATTGCTTGTTTCTGTGTTCTTAAAATAACTCAGTAGGGTGGGGTTGCTCAGGAAGATATCCAGCCCCAGGTTCCAGACACAATAATTATTCTGTACCTGATCAATCTCTCAAGGTGTCATTGTAATCTGTAGAGATCTACTTGTGCAGCCAGTGGAGACACCCACAGTAAAGCACCTTGCCCTGAAAGTGAAAAGAACTAATTGCAAGGCCTTTTGAGAATCAGGGTATTCTATTACAGTGACCAATAGGGTTCAGAGGAATTTACATTAATATAGTCACTGTGACCAATAAAGAGAAGTTACAAAAACTGTAATGAAAATATACTGTCAGAACTATTGTTACCTTTGCAAGGATGTAAACAAATTTTATTGTGAAGTGTGCAAGGCAGTGAAGAATTAATTCTATTCTAATTCTAATTAATTTTATTAATTTTTTTAGAAGTTGCTACATTTTAAATCTTCTCTGTTCTTGGCAATTCATAATACTATAAATCAGTACCTCTGCAGCAAACAACTGGAAGCATAGATGAAATATTTTGATATGCTAATGTTTACCTATATATTTCTGAGATAAGATCATGTTAACTAAAATTATATTAACCAATTTGTTTTGTTAAAATATTTGGTGATATTATGACATTGTCAAATTTGATGGGAAGAGTGAATTTTGCAATTAATGAGATTATAAAATTAATAAGGGATTGTGAGCTACAAAACTGTAGGAAGACATACCCAGGGTCTGTATATTCAGTACTATAAATTGATAAACCCTATTTCAGTAATTTAAAAGATAGGACAGTCATACTTAGTAGATTAAAAAGAAAAAAAAAAAAATTGATCTAAAGTTGTCTTGTGTGACATTTAGAGAACACTGACTTGCTTGGCATTGCTGATCAATCTTCTCTCTCTTGCAGAAAAATGGATCTACTAATTTTGACTGCAGAAAGCACGATAAAGAACTTCCACTAGTGCTTGGTTAAGTGCATTGGACTGTTAATTCAAACTACCATAAAAGAATATTGAATTTTTTTGCTAGGAACAAATACTCTAAATGTAGTCCTACTGCATGGTTCCAAACAGAATTATTTGATAATTTAGATGCCTTTTCATACACACATTCCAGGAAACAGAACATGATATTTTCAGTATATTGATCAGATCTGTGAAACTGCTAAACTGTATGTAAAACTAATGATAACTTATTGAAAATTTCTGAACAATAGGACATGCTTACACATATGTTTTGAAAAGGCTGTATTCTTTTGCTGAAAACACATCTCCTCAGATAGAAAGATCTGTTATCTTCATACATCATGAATGGGATGAATCTCATCAGTAATTAGTCATTTAAAAGTCAGCTTCTCAGTTTAAACTACAATTTTCAGAGTGAGGTGGGTTGACTCACCACATTTGAAAGATTCTTTCCAGGTTTGGAAGATTCTTTCCAAGTAACTTAAATTATAGCTTCAAGATGGAAGAAATAATCTTTGGAAGATGTCTATTACTTCAGAGGGATTCTAGACAAAAATTTTTAGAGAGTTTTAATTAGAATTATTCCACTCTTATTTGTAATTCTGGTAACTACTGTATTAACTTTTTTTTTTTTAACACTTAATAGTTGCCAAGAAATAGCAAAATATATACTTTGCATGACATTATACACTGTTGTATTTATCTTTACTACTTCATTAAGCTATCTAATTATCTCAGCTGGATTCATCTCACTTAAACACCTACATTGTAGACATTTACTTCTAAGTTACTTGGTCTATTCTGTCTTTAGACACATAGAGTAGACATCTTTAGGAAAAGATTCAATTGGTCAGTTTGCAAACATCTCTTTCACCATGATGTTAACCATGCTCTGAATGTACATCTTACTTTGTGGGTTTGTAAAGGATCCTGGAGTGAATAGTTCAGATTTCTAGACAGCTACATTAGGCCAAATAAACTTTCTTTTGAGACTACACTGAAAGCATTATTTTTTTCTTTTGGTCAGTATCTGTGTATTGAAGTGTACAGACTGAAGGACAAAATCATACTTTGTTATGTTTCTGCAGCACTCAATAATTACCTGCTTTATTTGCCTAAAATAATAAATAGATCAGTAGTTTACTGGACAAACAAAGCTGTGACTACAATTCTCTGCTATGAGATGTTTTAGATAATGGTTATTCAGAACTAGTTTTTCTCCCTTACATCTCATCTTAAAAGGACTTCTTGGACATGAGCATGACAGAGTTAGAGATCTTGGAGACTGCTGGATCTGAGGAGGAGCTCAGAAGGGTGAAAACTGCCAAAGCCATAGACTAATATTAGATAGCTCAATGGCTGTCTCAGGCAAACTTTCCTTGTCTGCAGTCAGTAGTGGGGATGGGAGGTACAGATGTCTGTATAATTTAAACCACTGGGATTGCAGCTGAATACTGATGTAATCCATCTTGCCTGACTTAGAGGATGTTCAGACTGATGTACAAAGGAGTCATGAAGCAGTAGTTGTATTAAATTTATTAAAATGTCTTATGAATTAATGGCAGTAGCTTTAATAAATCTGTTATTATAGATGTGTGTTCTTTTCTGGTCTGTGTCTCTTGCAGATGATACATTCTAGTTAAATACATTTGTTCTTACCCTGTGCTTCACCAGGAAACAATGAGGCTTCAACAACAGGTGGAGAAAAGTAATGTTGAAATGTTAATGTTGAGGTCACAAATTTAGACCTGTTCAGAAGCCAACAGTTATTTCTAAGGCTCAGTTACAATGGAAGAGATGTTCCTTTGAGCCAGCACATTAAAATCCAGGGCTTCCTAGTGTTTGGAGGGATGAGCAATTTTAGTTTACTGGAGATCAGGAGTGAACTCTAGATCCAAATATCTGCTACTTAAATGCTCACTGACAAAGAAGTAGCTATAAAAAACAATAAATAATAATTCTGTGCTCAATTCATCCTTACTGAACAGCCCTGGCAAATTTGCCATGTGGTTGGGGTTTTTTGTCATTTTTTATTATATGTTGTAAGTTTGCTGAAAAGAAACATCATTTTTGTGTTGCTTGATACTTACCATATATAAAGCCTGCAAAGCAGTACTTATTAAAAAAAAAATCATATTAACATCTCAATACCAATGTATCAAAACAATTGGGTTTTTTTGTCCTTTTTGCATATCATTAGCATGTGGTGTTTTATTTGTCTTTGGTGCTTCCATGAAACAATCCAAATGAACGGTTTTCTGGCAGCTGTTTTAGTGAATATGTTATCTTCAATAATGCATGAAATTATACTGAAGAGCTGTATTGAGAGATGATGTACTAAATTATGTGGGTTTTGTGAGTCATCAGGCCCATTTTTTTCAGTGTGTTATGGATACTTTATTTTACAAAGCTGGGGCATAGCTCTATGGGGGAGGGGGAATCAATCAATAAGAGGAAAGGAGTGAAATAATACATATTGATGCATTTAAATACGTAGATGGCTTCAAATGTAATGATATTTACAAGAAAAAGGAATGTCATAAGAATAGCTTGGCTGTATTAATCCATTCTGTTGTTTCCAGCCTAAGCCATGCTATGATTCTATGATCCTTGTGTAGGTTCCTACAGCAAACTCAGCTCCCTAACACAAGGTAACAAACATCTGTAAGGTCCTCTTATCATCTTCCTCTTGAAAGAAACCTCTTGAGTTTGGCAAGACATGCTGTTACTTCACAGACCCTCCTTATCTTATTTGTAAAGACCTGGTGTGCCCTTGCACCAGATCAGAGTGCCCTTGCTTTTATTCAGTAGGTCAGCTCTATCCCTTGTTCTTTGGTACAGAGATGTGTATTGTGTTGGGATAGTTCCACACCTTCAGTTTATTTACCCAGAACAAAAGTATAGGTCAAACTCTGCTACTCCACTTGCCTTCCTTGATATTTTAGCATAATCATGTTGCTTAGGATGAAAAGTATCCACTTTCCTGGTTGTTTTTTCTTTCTGATCATACTTGCATATTGCTCACTGTAGCTCTCTGTTACACCAGGAGGTGGTTTTAGCTTCCAGCTGAGTAGGTATCAAACTACGAGGGAGAAATGTAGTCTCTTTTTCTCCCTTCTGCTGCACCAAAATGCCTTGTTTTTCTTCACAGCAGCATAACATCCTTCATTCCATAAAGAAAAACAATAAAGACATTAAATACTTAGGTAGGTCTGATGTGCCAAAGTCTGAAATTGTTGACCAAAATAGCTCTGTTTAGTTGCTTAACAGATGCAGAACCTCTGAGGTCTTAAATTCGTGAGATATTTTCATTTTTTACTTCAAAGGCTTCCTATCCTATTCTGTTCTTTGCCTGGTCTGAGCAACTCCACCCTAATCTCCTGCATCAGTAAAAATGAGACTTAGAAACATTCCTTCTTAGAAACAGGGAGATAAACCATTCCTTCTCCTTAGAAACAGAGATAGGAATCTGCAGATATTCTCAAAACATGTTTGTCAACGGACTGCTAAGATCAGACCTCCTCAAAAATCTCCTGATAACTACAGCCTTGTAAAATCATGGAGGTGGATCTTTGAACAGTCAGTCCCAGAAAGTGAGATGGTCAGGTTCAATTTTTCCCCCAGTTTATCTATGCTATAACTGCCTGCACTTTTACTGTGTGCCTACTGACCACTCCAGAATGACTGCTGAGTAGAAAATACAGAGACTGTCTTGGCAGCACAGACTAGATCCTGGAAAATTTCCATCTCATCCGAGTCATCTAATTCATAATGAAAAGCAGTCTGAATGATACTCTGTTTATCTTTTTAATGCCATGTTCCTTTCTAGCAACACCACAGGAACTGTCTGCACTCAGATTTGGCAGCAGTAGTGAGGGAGTGGAAGATTCAGGGGTTTCATCTGAAAACACTAGAAATATCTTCATGTCATGATCTCTTCTAAGCATTAGTATAATCTTTGCTTTTCCAGTCTCTTGATCTCTTTTGGATAGCAACTAACACTTTCTGTTTGTGCACCTGTGTAAATGGCTCCAGAAAAATTCCAACTTCATCTCCCTTTCTAATCAAGCTGTTTTTAAATGTACTCTTTTCTGTGGAGTTTTTATAACTGTGTCAGTTATAAATTGACAGCTATAGTGTGATAGCCTGTGCCAAGGCTGCTCTGTTTTGTCCTGTTAGAATCAATATCTGACTATAATCATGCCAAAAGCACTTGTTTGAGTGTTGCCATTACTATGCAGTCATCAGACATCTGTTTAGGGAGCTCAGGCACCTATTGTGGTCAAAACATCAGTCAGCCAGCATTTTTAAACTACCTACTCAGAGAAAAAAAAAAAAAGGAAAAAGAAAAAGAGAAACAACCAATTTTGGAAAGAAAAGGGAAAGTGTTCCTGGCATTTAATTCAAATTCAATCATTTCCTAATAGTTGAGAGAAAAATAGTGTTCACATGTCAAAATACTGAAAGAAGCAGAAAAAATGAGAAAAATGTAAGAAAAAGATGGAAGCGTTATGCTAATAAGCCAATTAAGGACAAGTAGAATCAGTGACTGAAAAGCAAGGATAGGCATTTAAAAAGTAATAGTATTACTATAAATAATGGTGCTATTGAAATCAATAGTGAGACATGAGGTTAAGGTGAATATTCCAGAAAACAGTGGTCTATCTTCATGTCTTCTGGTTCCTCTATGGAGTTTCCAACCATGGAACTCTGATTTGTGCTATCCCCACATTTGGTTAAAGTCTTGGAATTCACATTGGTGGCATTGTAATCTCAAATACCAAATATTTAAAATACTGATATTTGGGAACTCAATGGAAGTATATGAATGATAATGCATTTGAACACTCTTTTTATTTGTTTATACAATTGATAATACATTTGAATGTTGCTTTTATCCATACAGCAAAGAAACAGATAAGTGAAAGTAATAGTAAAACTTTTTGTAGCAAAACACCAGTTTTCTCACAACAAAATTCTCAATGGGAGAAAATGTATCATTTTTGACATGCATGTCATCTGTGGAAAGCTGAAGGAGGAAAACAGGGAAGGAGTCCAGTCTCTAGTGTAAGACATCAGAGAATCAGAGGAAATCACATGCTTTGAGAACTCTGGTTTCTGGTTTTTACCTTGGAGATCACCAGGACTGTTTAAAAACTCCTCTGCCTTCTAATTCAGAATTAGGGTCTCACCAGTAGGAACACAAATGAAACAGGGTAGTAGAGGTAGCAGGGACTTTGCTTCTCATAATGAACTTGGAACCAACACAAGGAAACGATCTGGTTAAGAAGAATATGTTTTTCTTTTTGTTACACCACAATTCATATACCCTTCAAAAATCCAGGGAGTGTATTCAACAAAGGCCTTTGCTGCACCATATTTCTTCTATCTCTAGGTCATCCCAGAAAGTGTTGATTATCAAGCAACTCTCCTCCAGTTTCAGAGGTGTGTGTGGCACTGACTGTACACCTTCAGACTGGACAAAAGGGACACAGAGCAGAAAGATTGATAGATCCATCACTACCTGGATCCAGGAGAGGTAAGAGGAATCACAAAGGTTTTAATGCTACTCTAATGACCTGTTGCAGTAAAGTGTGGGTGTTAAAATGCTGCAGCAAGTGAATTTTCCTTCCTGTGGGAAAGTGAAGGTTCTCACTAGGCGGTGACCTTGCTGGCATTTGTTTGTAAAACGGCAGAAAGATGTTTTGGCTATGGGAGTTGTGGCACTCCAGCCAATCAACCTGGGGGGTAACTGATTTCTTGTCCAATTACCTTGAAGTTAAAAGGGTATAAAAAGAGCTGTAAATTAATAAAGAGAGGATCTTGGAATCTTGGTGAAGGAAATACTATCTGGTGCTCTCTTTCTCCTCCTCCAGCTACTGGCATATAAATGTCAGTAAAGATCTCAAGTACTCTGCATGTTCTATAGTATATGGAAGAGAGAACCAGGAAAATGAGTTTGGATTTAAGGTTTTCTAACTGTACCTCAATTTTCCTCTAGGTGTCTTTATCATTCATTGACTTTTTGTGACTGAGTGGGATATAGAATTTATTTTTTTTTGCATGCTAGACCTTTTTTTTCTATCACATCTGACAGAAAAAAACATCACAAAACTACATCGCATGGGCACTTCTGAGTGTTCAGCAAAGATCTTTGCTTGATCAAACTGAATTTGGATGAAAGTTCAGATATTTATTTTTTGAAACCATATCCCATCTGAAAACATAACACACCTACTCTGACACAAGAAAAGCCTTATATGGTACTGCTAACTTTCCATGCTCTTTTGATATAGTATCAGTGCTGCCCAGATGTGCCTTCTAAAAAAACCCAGCTTTACTGCTGGACTGAGGTGTTTTGTAATATTTATTTTTTCCTAGATATGTCACATAAGGCATGCTAAGCATACTGACAGTTATATTTTAACATTGTAACTTCTAATTATTTTACAGCACCCTAAAGCATTCAGTCTTTTTGCCTATACTCACTAAAATTTACAAACTGCAAAAAGCCACTTAATTGATGGAGTTGCTAATGTGGGTAGCAGATTTTTTTTTTCACTTTATTGCAAAGCCGATGAATTTCTTGAATCTGCTTCTCCAACTCTATGCAGATAGACAAAATTAAATATGACAGAAGACTAAACAAAGACAAAAAAAACCCCAACAAACAAACCAGAATTAGTTGAACCCTTCAGTATGCTCATGTTATCATGAAATAAAGAATTTTTTTCATGTGTCAACAGTCACTGTTCCCTGAAAACAAACCAAACAGAAATCTGGATTCTTGGCTAAATGTGTGTCATGGGAGTTAAGCCTCCTGGAGACAAGCTGTTTTTCAGTCATTATGATCTTCAGCATTTTACATTCAAATAGCTTATCTGCTATTAAAAACCCTTCAGTATTATTAGCTCATTTATTAACAACCTTGAACTCCACAACTTCCCCTCTACCTTCTCATTTTTATTCATCAGTGGTAAGGTTCTGTGAACCAAATTATACTCTCCAACATATTTGTATACTGGAGACAATGCAAATTTTCGAACTTCTTTGAAAGCATAATTAGTCTTTGTTCCTAATGAAGACTCATTAGAAAAAAACAATAGAGCCTGATTTGTAAGATTCAGACTAATGCTTTCTGCCTGTAAGGTGGGGAGGGGAAGGGAAGAAGTGATTAATGCATTTGAAAACCAGAAAGATTTTATATGGAATTGATGAGTCAAAATAAAATATTCTTTAAATCAGAACTGTCATAGATAGTTCTGTCTGTCTGTAACTACGAACTAGCAGACTTTAAGTTCAATGCACAGACAGTATCATAAACACTGATTTTCTGAAGCCACTGGAGCTCACAGAAAATGATGCAATTTTGGATTTGATCCTATAAAGAATTTATTCTAATAGCAATTACAGTGCACTCCAATTTAAATTAATTTAATAAAGAAAAAGCCAGAAGGAATCATGGTAGTTTAAAAAATGAAAGTTTTGTTTTGTTTGTTTTTTCGTTTTTTTTAAAGATATAAAGTCAATTAGCAGGAAATTAGTAACAGCTATGAAGTCAAAATATTTGCAAGAGACTGAAGATAAAGAACCCATGCTGTATTCCAGGAAAAGTAATTGCTCGAACATTTTAGAGCAAATTTATACATTTAACAATAAGAAATTGCCAGGACTGGACAGAATCTATGCAAATCTCTACAGTAGCTCAAGCACCACATCGTTGAACTTCTCACAGACATTCACCCTATCATTCAGAGTAGGCTTGGTGCCAAAGGAATTGGAAGCATCAGCTGGGACATTAGTCTTGAATAAACATGAAAGCTGCTCTGAGGAGCTGCATTTCAGTTAGTCTGATTTTCTATCAAGCCAATTTGTACAATTATAATAAATAACAGAATACAGAGACATCTGGATGTGTATGATATATTGGATGAGAGTCCATACAGCTTTTTAAAAGCCAAGGTATGCTCATGAATATATTAGTGTTTCTGAAGGAGCCAATATGCATTTGATTAAGCTGATTTCCTTAACTAAGCATAGTTGGATTTTCAAGAATTTTTTGTCATAGTCTTTCCCTAAGCTTATGACATAAGAAAGCATGGACTATTAGAAGAAAGGAAACAATGGGTTAGAAAATTCAGGTCTTATTATGGTGGAAGACAAGAAACAATAGGAGTTTCAACCCAACTTCTGTGGGGTCAAAGCCATATAAATTAGGGCTTGTCAGATTGGACAAGAAGTAACTGAGCTTTATATAGTGGCAAATGACAAAGAGAAGCTGAATAGAGAATGATTAATCATTCTTTCTCAGCAAACCAGAACTAAGGGACACTCAATTAAATTTCTAGGCAGCAGATTTAAAGTAGATAATAGGAAGTAGTTTTTCTTACAATACATAATTAAATTGCAGCGTTAATTGCCACAGGGTGTTGTAGAGACCTGGTATCTAAATAGTTTAAAAATGGGACTCAGCAAATGTAATATTACGACACATTGGTGGCTATCAAAAATAAATGGAGCAGATGTCCCAATTCGTCGACTTCTGAACGCTGGAGAAAATCCCACAATATTTTTCTTGTTTCTGAGATATTTTCCTTATGAAGCTACAAAGCCTTTGTTAAAGACAGAATACTGCATTAAGTGGACTTCTGCTGGCACAGTAGTGGCTCTAATTTTTTAGAACTACTTTCACAGTCTTTTTTTTTTTTGGACTGTAACTTCACTTTAAAATAATCTCACCAGGCTTGGAGTTTACTCTCTGTGCTCTGACCTTACTGTAATACATCTTTTGTATAGCCCAGACTGGATTACTGCAATTAATTCTTTACTGGCTTGCCTGAAAGGCAAACCCAGCCTGCAGCTATTGCAGCATAAAGCAACAGGCTTATTATCAGAGAAGAGCAGATGGGATTTGTAGACTTCCTGCTTCTTTGTTCTCTGCATTGGGATCCCACACTAAATCAAATATTATTATAGAATACCATGTAAGTAGCATCCTATAGTAGATCTCTACTGATTTAGGGCATACAATTTTTCAGGCCCAGGAATAGCAGGTTACATAGGCACATTAGTATGTTTGGGGTTGGTGTTAAAAATAAACATATTTTAGGGATACATTTTAAATAAAATAAAACAAGGAACCATAATGTCTTCATTGTGGTTTGTAAAGATCTTCCAAAGGTCATTGTTAGTGAAATTGTATGTTAGTGAAACTACATGTACGTTTAAAATATGTCAACAAATATAACTCACTAAAAGGCATTTTTACCCTTTACTAGATCCATCTGTTCAGGAACTGTCTGGAAAAAAAGACATGGTCTTGCACTGACTGTGAGCATGGTAGTTGACGTGTGCACAGTTTAACCTGTGTTCTACCCATACTCCTGGGTGGAAACTGGGCTCAAACCAGCCTCACTCAAGGAAGTCAACCTTCTGAACCATTTCCTTGGATACATGACATAATGAGCCTGATTCTGCCTGTGATCAATTCACTTGAACCACCTGGAAAAGCTTTTGTACCCATGCTAGGGCACTGTTCTCAGTTCTGAGTTTTTTCTCCTTGGGAACTCAGTTCTGAAACAAGCGTCTGCACACATTTGTGTAGGCAGTGTGAACAGTAGAAAGTGGCTGAAAACTTGCAACTACTTCTACTCACAACTGAGGACACACATTTCCATGGTGACTCTGAAGATGCTGTGCCATGACACTACATAGAATCATAGAATATTTAGGGTTGGAAGGGACCTCTAAAGGTCATCTAGTGCAGCCCCCCTGCAGGGAGCAGGGACACCCTCAACTAGACCAGGCTGCTCAGAGCCTTGGCCAACCTCACCTTGAATAGCTCCAGGGATGGGGCTTCAACCACCTCCCTGGGGAGCCTGTTCCACTCATCCACCACCCTCAAGGTCAAGAACTTCCTGATATCCAGTCTAAATCTCCTCTTCTCTAATTTAAACCCATTACCCCTCGTCCTTTCACTATAGGCCCTTGGAAACAGCTCCTCTCCAGCCTTCTTGTAGCCCCCTTCGGCTACTGGAAGGTGGCTATAAGGTCTCCCCAGAGACTTCTCCAGGCTCCATCAGCTCCATGCCTTTCCTATGTTGATATGTTCTAGTGTGTCTCCAAAATGTGGCTCCTCATGTATTGCCAAACTCTTCTCTGTGCTAAGACCTTTTTAATGATGCAAGATCTTGAACACACTGTCATGTTCCTGTTCTGGCAGGTGAAAAAAATCAGATAGCCATCTTCTGTTTTGGTTTGGTTTTAGGTTTCGGTTGGTTTGGGGTTTTTTTTTGGGGTTGTTTTGGAGTTTTTTGTTGATTTTTGTGTGTTTTTTGTTTGGTTGGAGTTTTTTTGTTGTCAGGTTTTGCTTTTTGTTTGTTTGTTTTGTTGTTGTTGTTGGCCCACTAAATAACTTTGCTTGCCTGGTTCAAAGACAGAAAGAGTGATTCCTTTATTTTTAATCTCTTGAGTGTATATCTTTGTGTATATTCTTGGATTCTATTATTCAGTTTCCTCTGCCTCATTGCATCATCCACACTGATATTACTGAAAATTTCTTGGCTTTTTTCATTGTATATTACCAATATCTAATAAACTTAATATTACGAAGCTGCTTTTTTTTTTTTAAAATCACTTTGCAGTCTCATTGGATTAGCACATGCTTTTTGCCTGAAACTAAACATGTAGAACTCAGTTCTTCTTTGACATATGGGAATAAAAATGACAGCTGTCTGTAGTACATAAAACTGGATTATGTTACTCTGACGACACATGGCAGAAGAGGGGCCAGTCTTCCCACTCTTGACATTTTTCCACTTCTTTCTTCCATAGAGATGGAGGAGACTAAACAAAAGTTTTGGATTTAGTGATATCTGGTTGCAATGTAGTACTGTACGTTATGTACGTATTCTCTTCAGTGATAAAAGTTACATTATCTTGAAGTCAAGGCTTTGTGCCCTGGTATATCTTCCTTTCCAGCCATTCTTGGAGTACTGGTTGTTATTTTCACTGCAAGAGTGCTTAAAAGACTAACAATAGTAGCCTTGTCCTGTGCATGTGCAGAAGAAAGTTTCCTGACTGTATAAACAATGGATTGAAAACTATGACAGGCTGGATGACTTCAAAGTTGACTTATGCCCTGAACAGAGAATCGATGTCTGTTCCTCCAACCATAAGAAACCCGAGACAGCAACGAAGCCCCATGAAGGCAGTGGGAGCTGTTACTGCTACTCCTCTGCCAAAAGCTGATGCTCCAGAACTGGGTAGCAATCGTCTGATAGTTATTAGTGGCAGCAAGCAATTTACACTCTTCCTGGGGATGTGTTGCTTATTCCTTTTAGGGTCCTCAGGATCTTAGCTTTTGGGGTCTTCAGGACAGTAACTTAGGGCATTTTCCCCTCCAGTTGTAGGTAGGAAAATGAACCCAAAGAGGGATGTGAAGTCTGAGCTGTCTTGGGCAAACCCGAATCTCTGCTTAACTGCTATATGGGAAGAAGGGACACAAGTAATGGTTTTGTTCAATACTGGGCAATGAAGGACAATGTGAAAACACTACCAGGAGTGAATGTTGTTCATTTCTTAAAGACTTGTACATTACAAACCCATATATGTATTCAGACTGTGTTAAGGAAGTAATTTCAACACGAGGGCATCTTTCATTTCAGGGGTTCTATATATAAACAACTATGTCGTTTTCTACTATGCTTGGTTCAGTCTTCTTGCTTCACCAGCAAAGCATCGTGGAAAATACGTCGCTTTCCTCGCTGTGAATCAAAACTCCTAGAATCAGCACGTTTCAAACGCACAAACGCCTTCATTTGGCTGAATTCGTTCCTTTCAAGCCCAACAAAGCCTCTATCTGTGATTCCCATTCCCATCACACTTCCAATCTGCATAATTATAACCCTGACAGCACCAGGCTCTAATTGCGCTGCTCACGAGAGGAGCGGCTCCTGGGCCAGATCCAACCCGCCACTCGAGTGGGGGGGAAGGCACCTTTGTTTAAAGCACCTCGCTGCCTCCGGGGGCTATCCGCGGAGGTCCCCGCCGAGGCTGCTCCGCCGCCCTTCCCCGGGGCGGATGGCGGGGGAGCCGGGCGGCTCTTTGTTCCCGCCGTGTGCGTGTGCGCGTCGCTCGGGCTGCCGGAGTGGGAGGGGATCCCACTCGCGCTCTCGCCGCCGTTGACGGGAGGCGCAAGAGCGGCGGCAGCGGCGGAGTGGGGGTGGGCAGCGCAGCGCAGGGCCTGGCCGGGCCCCCTCCCCGTGCGGAGAGCGGCTCTCCTCGGCGTTCCCCCCGCCGACGGCGGGGGCCGGGCTCTGCCCTCCGGCGGCGCGGCGGAGCAGGTGCCGGCGGCGGCGGGCCGGCAGGATGGAGGCTGCTACTGTGGATGTAATTGGGATCTCTTGACAGTTTGCAACTTTCCCATACTTATCCTACAGCATCAGTCTACTGTATGG
>JANHGL010012090.1:0-14491 GCA_024611195.1 Ceyx melanurus | reverse complement strand
AGGCTCTGAGCAGCCTGGGCTAGTTGAGGGTGTCCCTGCTCACTGCAGGGGGGCTGCACTAGATGCCCTTTGGAGCTTCCTTCCAACCCTAAACATTCTATGATTCTTGGTATTAGATGAAAACTGTGGTTCAAGTGCTGTTTTTTTAATGATAAGGTCCCATGAGCACTTTTGCAACAATAATAGTGGCCTTCTGAAAAGGTTTCTAAGTAATGGAATTACATTATGTGCTTTAGTGGTTAATATTTGCCTCGTGGTTCCAAAATGAGTAAGTTGTACTTCATTTTGCTTCCCTTTCAAACATTCTTCTGTAGTGTTGCTAGCACTGATGAAAGAGACCCATATCTAAGTGAAATTCCATCATTTTGACTTTTTACCCATATCTCAGTGTACATACATGTATACACATTTATATATGTATTTTACCAGTAATCTATTAATTGTAGGATTACCTGAAATATTGCTACTAGTGCTTCCCATGTAAATATAGAATTTTATTGTGGGGACAATACTGTATTTCAGGGAATGTTCTCTTTCATTCTCTGAAATCAGTGTGAGCATTGCCATCAATTTTAATTATACCAGTATTTCACCCTAAGTTTTATAGAAAGAGTTGGCAGCAGTTAACTATAGTTAAGGTTGCCTAACACTTTCCACTGTGTAGATTCTTTACGTAAAAAGAGGGATAGAATTTGTACATAAGGGCACAATAAAACAAGTCAAGATTAGCAAAGTTAATTTTATCTCTGCTACTTGAAAAACCAGAAGGATTTATGAGGGACTCAGACTGTATATTTTTAATTGCAATATAACTGATGTAATTTTAAATAATTATTGTTATGTAGTTAAAAGAAATACAATAAAGATGGAAAAGACATTACTTCACAGTGTTACTAAAGAAACAATTATAGAATTACCAGTATTTTAACCTGCAAAATATTTTTAAAAGATATGCTTTTCTGGAAATGTTCAAGTAGAATAAGCATCATATACCTTCTTTTTTGTTTATTTTCCCAGGTCTCTGTCTAAAGCTACTATTAATAACACTTTGTAGTAGTACTGTGATTTATTATTTATTTGTCTTAAATTGTAACCTCTTTAATACTGCTTAACGTGGTGAAGTGTATATAATTATTTCTTTGAAAAAGAAAGGAGTTGTAAAAATTAAATTACTGTTTTCTGTAATGTATTCCATGATTTTAAGTAGTGTTTACCTCTTTTGCTTAGAATGCTATTTATGCTCTTTGATTGCATCTATTTTTGTATAAGCAGGAGAAGTCATGATTATTTTCCAAAATATGTGTGTTTAGGTGTTTGGTAACTGAAATTATTATAGGGTCTGATCTAAGCATGAGTGTGTGCTAGACACATACCTTCACTATAAAAGGTTCTGTTGTCCTTGCATTAAAAAGTCCTAATACAAAGTCCATTGTGGCCAGCAGTCTGTTCCCATTGATGTCTGCATTTGGCTCTCACAGAGTTGAAAAACAGCTGAACTATTTATGTAAATATTGTGGGCAGTCTTGGTATATTTTCTAGTGAGGGCTTCCTTTGTAGCTACGTAAAGAGGGACTGTTTGAGCCATTCACAAAGGCATAGTAATAAAATCCCTGAAGAAACTGTGGACAAAGCTTTTTTTTACTAATAAAAATCCCTGAAGAAACTGTGGACAAAGCTGTTCTTTGGGGAATGGTCCCCACTTGGCACCATCCAGGCAACAGCTGCTGGCCAAGTACACCCAGAGGGGAATTCCAGTTCATTAGAGGACCCTCTTCTAGAAAAGTTTAGGATCTGGAGGGAAATTGCAGGAGTTTGTGCTCCAAAGTATCTGAATTGCATGTGTCCAAAGAGACTGGCTTGTGTTCACAAGGCTTAGGGAGTCTCCTGTTCACTTGGCATTCACAGTGTTTATGGGTCCTGTGCTCCTGCAGCTTTGGTGTAGCCTCTCCATCTCTGCTCTGTACTGGAGAGATGTAGTTGGGAGCAGCCTAGAGCATTGCCAGGACACCTGGAAAGTGCTGGTTCTGGTCCTTGACTCTTTTATGTAGTATAAAAGATGTACCTCTACAGTATTAAGACCCACAACAAAACTTATTTTCTGAGAAAAGGGGGCTGAGGAGACTAAACCATATGTAACAGAGATTGGGGCAGAATGTCAAGGGTATTTAAGGCTAAGATTCATCCAACTAAAATAAGGGAACAAAGATTATTTTAGTTTAGCTGTAAATAGCTACACTGTAGGCTGCTTTTATTTACCACATGGTTGCTGCAGAGATACAGCAAGAGAAAAGGAACTCTTGCAGATCTGGATATCAAACTTGCTGGTCACATACACTGTCAGAGTGGGCAGCAAAGGAGATAGTTGGGCACAGTTTGATTATGGGGTGCCATCCTGATGACAGGTGGAAGCATAGGTGTGTTACTTCAAGGTGCAGCTGAGGGAAGAATGTCTTACTGCTCCTGTGTGGGAAAAGTTGTGGTGCCATCCCTACCTAAGTACTGACTTGGTACTAGGCTTGTCCTTAATATCTTTTTATATAATCTCTGTTTTATTGGAAGTCATTTTGTATGCATTCAGCAACTAAGTTTACTTGCTGAGCCCCAGGAACTCTTACTACATGATTATTGGAAATTAAAAACAAACAAAACATGAAGTTTTTCTGCATTATTGAACTTCTGTGGTCCATGCTTGATTTTAAAGCCACAAAAGTCTGTGTCTGTTTTATGCTGCTACTTACCTCCTGTTTTGCATCCACCTTAGAACTAATTTTTACATTTTCCTAGCCATGAATCCACTAATTCAGATTTGTTGTAACATAAATTCTGAAGACACGGGACAGACTGTGGTCCAATAAAAGCAAGTAACAATATGATGTAAGAAAGGAATGTCTAAAGCATGGTGGGAATGTCTACCATTAACTTTATGCCTTAATTAGTACATCTTTTTCTAGTTATTCTGTGTCATGACACAAGTTGAAAGTCCCTTATATTTCCTAAGACTGAGACAATCTCAAAGATTTTGGATTTTTTTTTTTTTTAAACTTGGATGCCCACATGTAATAAATATTATGGATATTACACAGACAATCCAGAGTTTCTTGACCCTTGCCAAACATCAGATAGTCTTTGAAACTCAGAAGAAAATTTACTGCTGTCTGGATATATAACAAAAGAATTTTTAAGAAAGAGAAGATACTTAGGTAAGATAGATACATTCCCATGTCCTGCATCTCCCTTCTGAGGTAGAAATTAGCCCAAGTAAGCACTGAATTATACTTACATTATACTTAGATTATGATCCTGCCTGGCAGGGGGGTTGAACTTGATGATCTCCAAGGTCCCTTTCAACCCCTAATGCTCTGTGATACTGTGAATCATTTCCAGCTATTTCAGGTATCTTTGAAAACACATGGAGGGCAGGGGAGAAGTAGAGGACTGGAAAAGGAAAACATAATAGCTTTTACAAAAAGACATAGAAGAGAACCCAAAGTAGCCAGGTAGCCTAACTTCAACCCCTGGATTCTGGAACAAATTATTAAAGAAGTCATTTCTAAATGCTAGAACATGGTAAAGTGATAAAAACATGCTGATAAGCCTCAGGAACATGTGCCAAAACAAACTAATTTTCTTCTTCACTATTTTGTCTAGTGTCCTGATTTTGTCTGAGCCAAAGCTAATTTTCTCCCCAGTAGCCAGCACAGGGTTGCATTCAGGATTTCATGTGAGAACAACACTGCTGACACACTGATGTTTTAGCTGTTGCTAAGCAGCACTTATCCTAAGTCAAGGGCTTTTTGGTTTCCCATGCTTGGCAGGTACACAAGAAGCACAGCTGACCTGGACTAGCCCAAGGGATATTCCATACCATAGAACATCATGCTCAGTATCTAAACTGTGTGGAGTTGGCCGGGGGAGCAGATCACTGCTCAGGCATCAGTCAGTGGGTGGGGAGTGATTGCATTGTGCATCACTTGTCCTTTTTGTTGTGTTTTATTTCTCTTTTTTATTCTAGTCCTTTTCATTTCTACTATTATGATCATTATTACTGCTATTACTGGATTTTATTTTAGTTTAGGTTTTAAACTGCTCTTAACTCACAAGTTTGTTTTGGTTTTTTTTTTCTGATTCTCCTCCTCATCCCTCTGAAAGGGGTAGGAGTGAGCAAGCATCTGCCTGGTGTTTAATTGCTGGCTAGGGTAAAATGACACCTAGTAGGTATAAATGAAGCAGGAAAAACAACTTACATGAAGTTTAGTAAGGCTTTGTTCCCTATTGTAACCAAAATAACTGAAGAAGTATGGTCTAGATGAAAATATTGGAAAGTAAGGATGGATGAGGGCAATTGATCAAAAAATACTGCATTGGTAAAGTACAAATTCTAGAAGAGCTCAGGTTGCAATGCACCTTGAAAGATAAACTGGTCCGACCTTTCCTAGGAAGTGAAGACTAAACTAAATTATTTCCAGAGGCCTGAACTGATTTCCTGTATCCAGTTTGAGACATGACATTTAAAAAAATATAAACCAGAAGTGCAACTGTGTAAGGCAAGAGGAAAAATCACCATTTATTTTTGTGTAGAGGAGGGAAGTACTGATACCTCCCAGTTTAGAAAAGACATTTCTATGAAAAATTATGATCAGTTGTTCTTTAGTGGCCATTTAGGTGAATCAGCTTAATTTCCAGGTTAGAAAAATCCATTTGAATATAGGAAAAGCAGTGGAACAAGCAATGTAGAAGAGCTGCACAATACCCTTCATGGAAAAACTTTTTGCACAAATTAATTAGCTATTTTGGGGGACTGTTCTTTTACATATTTAATTCTGCCCTAGTGTTAGAGTTTGAAAAAGTGAGGTTTTGAAATCACTCCAGCCCTAAATTTCTGTGATTCTACAAAATGAAGACAGAGATGTGCAAATGAAATAAAACAGACCTTTAAGGACTTTTTTTTTTCCATATAAAACAGAAAAATTCTGGATGATAGGAGTCTAGCCCTTAGTTTAATTTTTTTATACTAGATCTTGAAGCATGAAGATTATAATATTATTTTTGTTGTTGCTAGATATAGGATACAGTTGATTTTTTTTATCTCAAGCTTTCCATCTAAAAGGCATAAATAATTTATGAAGACAAAGTGAGGGTTTACTCTGAGCCACATCTCTCATTCCAGCAAATCAGAAAAATTGGAAGGTGTTTACTCACAAAAGGTATCTTGCCTGGTTTCTCCACACTTTATACTACCTTGGCAGTTAGAGAAGTAGAAATTACTGCTGTCATTTTACACGAAAACAGAGATTCTGCAAGAGAAAATGTAATGTAATTTGGAATACTTTGTAGTTTCAGAATTGGCCACATTTTCCCTGCCACCCATATTATTTTAAATTGTAAGTAGTTTTGCAAAGCTGTTAGCATTATTTTCTCAGTTCACTTTTTTTTTTAATAAGGTATATTATCTATGATGAATCACAACATCTTTTATTAATACAGTTATAAAAGCATTAAAGCTGTCAGGTGTAATTTGCAGATTCTTCTTCTTCTTCGGGGTTCTTTCTGAAAAGAAGCTAATTTAATAAGTAGGGATTCATAAGTTACAATCAAATGTATATTTACCAGAATTGAATTTCAGATGAGATACTATTAAAATGTACTTAGAGGAAAAAGCAGAACTGCCAGTGGGCATTGAATTAGCAGCCTGAAAAATGTCTACTAATGTTGTGTTCAAGAGTGTTATGATGCTGAGAGGTGAAGACAAATTTGTTTGTCTTTATCTTTTAAATGTTGTGCAAACTGAAATGAAGGCTAAAACCCAAAGGTGAGGGGAATGAGCATCCTCCCTTTAGATTTTTCCATGATTTAAAGTATGACTTTGTAACTTAACACTGCTCTTCTGCCTATAAGCCTGTAAATTATTGCTTGAGAAGTAGATGCTGTTGTTTGTGTGCATCTATGAGCACTGTACACTGCATACCAGATGTAGTCCCATGGGTTCTGCATCCACAGAGTTTCTGCTGAGTTCTGGGTGAGGTTTGTCTTCCAGATCAAGGTTTTTTCATGTCAGAAAAGGCTCAATATAAGGCTTGTTCAAAAACTAACAAGAAAACTACAAAAAGAAGTATTTTCCTGTTGCTGACACTAGTGTTTTCTGAATCTCAGTCCCCCAATCCTCTTAAGTAAGTTTGTGACACACAGATATTTTATTTACAGATATATAGTAATGGGGCCTGTTCTTCTGTCATCATGTTAGTTGCATTTGTACTGTGGAGATTTTTAATTCCCAAAAAGTGTTGTCTGCTTTTGTGTACACAATTTAAGGTTAAGAAGAAAGAAGTTTTGTTTTCCCCAAGGACTTCTACTGACTTAGATATTTAAAATCTGAAGTTGTGGTTTTCTTTGATTCATTATCTATTAAAGAATATTGGCTGTACTAAAACTGGTAAAGGTGTTAAGAATAAAAAAGCAGTATTCCAGAAATACAGGTTATCATAAAATAGAAGACAAGAATAAGTCAACAGTTACCTGGCTCTGCTGTAGCTCTGCTGCTCCACAGATGAGAATGTTCACATCAGGAAGGGGAGGAGGAGGATGATATATTAACTCCTTCTGGCATTTCAGAAGATATTTGTGCTACAATGCAGAGTTCTTGGTGCTACCAGTAGCTTTGACAAAGAGGTAATGGGACAGGGGCCATAGCTGCTATGAAGATGCAGGGTCTCACTCTAGAATGACATCTAGTTTTATATTTTCTATTTTCCATACAAAGTTATTTTGAGGAATCTCAGAGTTTGAGGATGGCATCTGATAAGAAAATTGGAAGAGGGTTGGATTTTTACACAAGAACTAGATGAACCTTAAGTAGAAAGGGTAGAACAAGATGAAATGTTGTAATACCCAGTGCAAGGTCACTGAGTACTATTATTATGAAGGGAAAAATAGTAGAATTATTTGTCCTTTATATGTTAAGAGCTTGAGAACTCCATATATCAATGAGTATTTCTTGTTCAAGTCATTGTGGCCACACCAAAGCATGACTAAGATGAAAGACAAGGCTCTGGTGGAACATGTAGCTGATGATCCAGCTCTACACTGAGAGCAGAACTGGAGATTAAATCAGACATGACTGCATTGAGTTGATTGCACCTTCCTGAAAAGGTGAAGAAGCACAGAAGGGTATGAACCCTTAAATAATTATAAGAAATCAGAGTGAAAAAAAAACCCCAAACCCAGAAGACAAGACAGCTCACATGACATTGCAATCTCCTATCTTCTGCTGTCAGCAAAAAAGAGATTGGATGAATTTCTGCAGACTCAACAGTAATTGCCATGCAACAGCAGTTAGTGCTACTGAAATGCTGGAACTGATGGGAACCAGCTAGGCTGTAGGGACTGGGAACAGATGTCCTCAGAAGAGCATGAGACAGCACTCTGCAATGGGAGAGATCCTTGTCACTTTTAAACTGATGGGTTTTCTTTTTGTAGACATACATCTCATTTTTGTAGGCATATATCTCATGCAATAGGAATTTTAGCTGTTCCTCTCTTTTGTGTCAACAGACTCAGTCTGGTCCTCAGAGAAGCTGGAACAGTCTCTTTTGCAAATGCAGCCTAATGGATATTAATTTTCAGCGGTTATATACATTCTAAATCTCAGCATTAGGCCTAGCAGGGGTGCCTGAATTTGTGAATATATTCAAGCAGCAGTGCAATGTCAGGAACAGTTCCTCTCTAGCTCTGCGTGAATTCATGTTTAGTCATGACCTAGGCATAACTGACCTTGAATTGAGATGTTTTTATTCCCCTCTGGAGTAAGATGCTCTTGCATTTCTGTACCATCAAGCAGTTGCAACTGGAGCCATTTGTGTGAAGCTTATCTCAGGAGTTTTGAGGTTGCTGCCTAATTTTTGTCCAATGGACAGAAGTAGGATTTGAATTTGCAGCCTGCCAAGGGTGGCTGGGGTCCTGAGGGTCAAAGCACACAGATTTAGCTCCAGTCAGGAAGATTCCCTGTACATGCAATAGCTGTGAGGCTTATGCCCATCTAAAGTGAAAGGAGAGCAGCCAGACTTCTGTCTATAATAGGGAAAGGAGTAAAGACTGTGATCTTTGGCTTAAATGCTATTTAAAAGATTTAAAAAAATAAAATAATAAAAAAAATATAAGGACTACTCCTGAAAGGAACTGCTAGTAAGGTCAGTCTGGAAGGCCAGCTGCAGTCAGAAGTTAGTTTTAAGCTACAGTTGTGTGGTGGTGAATATTGCATAGAGGTTTGCTGTTGTCCTGTTGTCTGCACCAGCTTTTCTCATCAGTTTGCTTCAGAAGAATCATGTGAATAAAAAGGTACCATGAATAAAAATGTACTTTGCTTATCAGCATTTTTGGCAGCTCACATCTGTTCTCCACAACCTGGCAGGACTACCCTGGTGACTAACCCAGTAGTCTAAAGCAAAGATCCTATGTATAGCCTATGAAACAGGAAACCTTCAATGATTTTAGACCTGGTTTTTTTTTTTCTGACCTTTTTCAGAAGGGCTAAGGATGTATGAAAAGATGTAGAGAAAGTATTTTACATTTTCACATGTGAAGAAAACACCACAGATTAATGAAAGGGTAATCTCACTACAGAAAGATAAAGCCAGGAAATCAAAACTGTGGCAGCTAAAAATCAGGCACTGAAATCCATATCTTTACTTAAATAAGTAATCAAAAATATTGAAAAATCACAACAACCCCATGCCATGCTACAGGGTTGGGGAAGAGTGGTTGGAAAGATGCCCAGCAGAAAAAGATCTCAGGGTGCTGGTTAAAAACCATCCCTGGAAGTATTTAAAAGACAGATAGATGTGTTGCTGAGAGACATGATTTAGTGGTGAACTCTGCAGTGCTAGGTTAACAGTTGATGATCTGAAAATTATTTTCTTCCAACCTAAATGATGCTATGAAGAGGTCTTAATAGACCTTATTTTCTGTATGTACTTTCTGAAGTTCACTTACTGAGTACTCATAGGAGGCATCTTCAGAGTTTTTGAATTACAATTATTTTAAAATTATTTTTAAATTACAGTTGCCCAAAAAGAGACACCACAGAGCAGTGCTGAGAATCTTAGGCTTTCAGTCTTAATTTAGTCTCTGTTTTTTTTAATATTTGCCTTTGGCCTTATAAAATGCCTAATTCCAAATCATTTCAGTAGTGGAAGTCATTCAATTCTCTAGTCCTGAAGAGAGACTCCACTTACAAATAATCCTTATAAACAACTGACTTTTTTCAAGCATATTACCAGTATGCTGTTATTTTGGTATTTGTGCATCTTACAGATTTATTTTTACTTCTCAGAAATGCTAAGAACTAAGCTTCAGTCTCACTGTTAGTTAACAGACAACTCGCCTCAACTTTTTAATAGCTTTGGAATGCAATGAATTCAAAATATTTGATAGACTCTGCATTATATAGACTTTGCTTAGACCCAGGGGAAATTGCAAATATAATAATAGGTACAAGATTCACTCTTGTTATGTGAATACTGTACAAAGATGTTTAAAATGACTAGACAAAAAATTATGAAAGTGGCATATGACTGAAGTTATAAATAAAATATGAGGCTACTGGACCAAAATCTGCATGCAGGAAAAACTTAGTGAAGTCCAATCAACAGAGAGGATTATTCAAGAATATTTAGTAAGGACTCAGTCCTCAGATTTTTACAGCTGAGACTCAAGTATTTTGAGCATCTGGACTGTGAAGAGTCATTCCAGAAATTCACTGAGTGACTCTGTAAATGTTTAAGCCATTCTTAGAACTTTGACCTGTTCCCCTATACTTGGTGTACCTGGGCTTTGCTTTCATCTGGCCTTCTAGGGTGAATTGCAGAGTTTTCCATAATTATGGAAAGAATCTCACAACTTCTGAAGATTTGCCATGAAGAATGGTAAGAGGGTTTTTTACCTGAGAGAATAGAAGACCCAAATGTGCTTATCTTCTGTTGATATCAGTTATCATAGCTCCAGCAATGGGTCTAACAGTTTACTTAAGCTGAGAATCTGCTCCATTTTTTTGTGAGGAATGGAGTCTGCAGTCTCATTACCATTACCCCATAGAAGACACAACCAGAAAACAGAAAGAAAGGGGCAAACTTACAAACTCTGTGCATCAGAGCTCTCTCCTTAGCAGCCCTCAGCAGGGCAGCAGAACCAGGTTGGCAGATACAGAGCTGGAATGATCAGATGATTACAACAATAAAAGGTTGTAATCATGAATTCCAAGTTCAAGCAAATTCCTTCTGCTTGTTCATATCAAGATTTATACATACAGCATAACATGGATCTTGGCAGGAAAATTTTCCTTCAGTTTTGCCATATGTTTCTTCACAAGCCTGTCCCCCATTAAAAAAAAAACAACAAAAAAATAAGATACTTAATACTAGAGGTCTGCCTGATGTCTCAACATTTGTATGCATAGTTCTGTTGGCTGCAGTGCTACTGCAGTAAGGGCAAGGTAGTCAGAGCCAATGTGTCTGTATCTGCAGGAGTTCTCAGTGCTTAGCTGTGCTACAAACCAGCCCCTGAGAATTTAATTGTAGTTCTCAGACTCAGAGCAACGTTTAAAGTGAAGGAAGCAAAGGAACCTCCAGAACAGTTTCTTCCTCTGCTGCCTCTCGGTGATTTCCACTGCAATGCCTAGAAAAATCAAAAGAGTTCAGACTGCAGCTCTTTCTGGAGTGAAATCTGAGCTGTGGATTCCTGGTTCTGATGGGATTTTCAGACCCTCTGGTGAATTTCTAAGCTTTCTTGGAATAACAGCTGCTGGGAGGGGACTGGAATCTCCACAGTGGATTTCAGGTTCACAGACTTGTATGCAATCTCTAAACGACAGGGTGGGAAAGCTGTTCTTTATCAAGGCAGAGAAGCAAACTTGTCAGTAAAGAGCTTTTCATCTCTTTTTTAATTTTTATTTTTATTTTATTTTTTTTTTTGAGAAGTGAAAGGTAAGATGTGGAAACTCAGTGTGAATTTTTAGGGGTGGGTGCAGAGGAGTAGAGACATTTCTGGTTTGCTCTTCTGTAGGGAGATATCCTGGGTAGGGATAAAGATACAGCCTGGTACTAAGAAGTGTGTTGGTGACCCTCATAAAAACAATGCCTTGAAAGCCAGAGGGAGGGGGGAAGAGTCATACTGAAAGCTGTGTAGTGGCTCAGAAACAAAGTGCTGTTGGATTCTTTTTCCTTTTTTTTGTGAAAGGCTATTTTTCACATATTTTAAACCTAGAAGAGACCAGTGTTACTGTTGGTTAACTCCCTGTGTAACATCAAACACAGGCTGCAGCTGCAGGAGAAAAACTCCTTATCTGAAAGACCTTAGCAGTTGCTAGGTCACAGGCACTTCCAGTTCTTCACCAGCATATGTGATAATATAAAAAAAATACTTCTGCTGGCTCACAGCAGCATGTGGAAAGATTAAACTGATGGCAATTTGTACAGTGCAGTCCCTTCCCTCCCCCTTCTCCTTGTCATTGCAGTTCACTAACAGTTGGCAGTGTTAAGACTACACCCTGGCCACTAAGGAAAAAGCACTGAATGCCTTAAGATGGTGAATCACATCAAAAGCAAAAAGCCTAATCAATGTCATTTAATGGCATGTGATGTTGCTATTGTCTGGGAATCAGCACTCCAGCATGTTAATGTCTTGATTGATACTACATTTTCTACTAGGGTCAAACATTTTTAGTTGCACAAGCACTAGCAACCAAGACTTGAGTTAAACTTGTGATGCAGTCTCCATGGTTAAAAACTATATTCACCAGACCTATATAATGGTCAACACCTGGATACTTCTCTGATAGATCCATTATGCAAAAGGTTTGCTTCTTGCTCTATCTGTGCTGATGGTCATGCTGCAGATGTCATTAGAGTTTAGCATTGATTGGCTACACAAAATATTTGTCATACTGTACACAAAACTTAAGTTCCTTGACCAGTTCCTGGAGAACTGACTTGACAATAAGTAAATAAAGGTATGTCCCTGGAAGTCTTCTGGATTAAATGATTTTGATAATCTACCTCATGTGAGCTTTGCATAATGCATCACATAAACCCACTCACTGAGCCCATTTCTATCATCCCTTAGTACAGCTTGGTATTGCATTAAGTTTCCAATAATGTTTATGATGTTTGTCTCCTCCTGGGTGCCTGGTATGAGTCTTGAGTTTAGAGAGAAGTCTGAGAGCAAAGAGTAGGGTTTACAAAGTCATGAAGGGAATGCATCAGCTGAATAAGTAGCCATCATTCACCTGTTAGTCCACAGTTACAGCACAATCATTAGGAGGTATCAAATGAAACTAATAGGAGGATGGGTTTGAAACTGATAAAGTTATTTTTTACACAGAGAGTAATGAACTTCCAGAAATTTTTGTCCTAGGAGGCAGAGTCAAAGCAAGGTTAGACCTTCTGACAGCAGGTCAGAAAGGTCTATAAGCAGACATTAAATTCAGAATGCAGTGTACCTTCTAACATCCCTAATATAGTAATCATGGTTACTGAGGGAGAACAAGAGGATCAGACAGTAGAGAGTAGCCAAGAATACACCTACTCCCTAGATGGTGTTTCCTGCTGTCACCATCATAGAGAATGTAGTGGCACAACAACCCCAACCTGCTATAACTATGTTTTATGTTAAGAATTAAAAGGAGTCAGACACCATCTCTCAAACCCAAAAGATGCTATGCATTTTGCATGACCTTCCCCTCTCTCCAAAATGTAAAGCATTCATTCTCATACTTTTGCCCTGTCCTTTTATGAAACAGATTAGGCAAACAGAAATAGATTAAACAGAAGATGGCAGTCCTCTATGAGGAATGCCTTTGTCACCTTACAGCTCCCCAGAACCCTTGACTTCTCCAGAGCAGCTCCTTTCCTCCCTCTACATGAGGGAAGGATCTCCAGTCTTGCTGTAAAAGCAGAAAGTTCAGGAGAAACAAGCCAAGATTCTAGTCAGAAATGCTTTTGTCTTGGCCAGTCAAAAGGAAAACATTAGTACATACCCAGGGTAATTATTTGAAGAAAATGGTTATATTATTTTCTGTCCCTTCACGTCACTGAATCAGAGTGCAGTTACACACTGGTGAAATAGCAGAAGAATGATTAAGAAAATCAACAGGCAAAACCATGCAAAATATGTTAGTTATCAACAAAGTAATTGGATAACATTTAAGCAAATGAAAAGACACAGGCATGCAAAATATTACAAAGGATTGTAATAACTGCAGCAGAGAGTGAAGGTTTCTGAGAAGCTACATTCCAATTGACCCAACTACATTCAGTACCAGCAAGCAGAAGATTTTCTCATCACTAGCCCACTGCAAGGCACCACAGTGAGAGGCAACTGCTGCCTCAAGGTTTCCCAAAGAATGGGAAATTATAAATGAGAGAGGAGGAAAGCTTTAGAGAGGAAGAAAACAAACTGAAAGTCTGAATTCTGTTATCTGGCTAACAAGTCTCATTTCATAAAAAAAGATAACTTTTAAAGACTGTTGTGGTTCAGTGGTTACAACAGCAGTCTGAGCATAAAATGCAATATGTAATACTGAAAATAAATACTGAAAAGATTTTTTTTTAATGTGGAGAGAGGAAAAGTATAAAATTAATTTACAAAATGGGGAAAATCATAAAGTCAAGCTGAAGACTACAGGAAGAAAGTCAATCACTGACAGGTGTAAAAAGAAATGCTGATTTTCTAAAACATATTTGTAAAGCAAGAATTCTTAATGATGGTTTAAGATCTGTTGTTAGATGGAGGTAGTATATTTAAAATAATGTAGGAAAGGACACATTTTACTGATTTGCATCTGAGATGGAACGAGATGACAATACTGAAAACTTTCTCGTACTTTTCATTAGCAGAAAGGGAGATTTTTTTAGTGAACATGAGACAGAAAACTCATCTTCCTGTGGTATGCCAGAAGATCCCCAAAGCATGGCCAACGTTCCTTCTCCAAACACAATCTCTAGCTCCGCTCCCATCTCCTCTGGGCCACAGGCTCACTGCAGATCTACATCCAGGTCCCTGCATGGCAGGGCCATGCCTGGAGCACCCTTGTCCTCATCAACTGCTCCCTACCCCAGCAGCAGTGGGCACCTATCTGCCCAGCAACTGGGGGCGCACAGCCCTGTGCTCACCTTGGGGCCCAGATGTTGCTTGGCTGGCTCTAGTCCCACAGCAGGGACATGGGCAGCCACCGTGACCAGCTGAGGGGATTACACCCATCAAAGACGAGTGGTGCCTCTGGCTACCCCATCACAGCCTTGCTCATCTGCCGTGTGCTGGGGCCGTGTCACTGCGTGCCTCTCCCAGCTGCTGGCTGCATCGCGCTGTCGATGACCCGCTCCTCTCGCTGCCCCAGCCAGCCTGTGCCCCACACCCTACACAAGCGCCCATCAGCCAGGGGACCAGCACGCCCGGGGCTGGCCGCGGCCCCTCGGGGCCTGGCGTCGAGCGGGGAGCGCCGGCC
>JANHGL010012089.1:0-14376 GCA_024611195.1 Ceyx melanurus | reverse complement strand
TTGGTGCAACCACCAGTGCAGGGGCCCGGGCTGCTGCTCCCGTGGGACTGGTGCAGGTTCCTGGGGCAGAGAGAGGGCTCCCTGTGTGCCAGGGATAGGCTTGCTGGAATTGCAAAGCAGGGTGAGGGGAGACTGGTTGAGCACTGAACAACTGGTTGGCTGTGGCCCCAGGGAGGACTGGGGCAGGTCTGCACGGTGGGCACCTGGGGCTGCTCATGGGGAGGGTGGGAAGCACTGGGTGGGAGGCACATTGGTGAGTGTATCTTTGTTTTGCAGCATCAGTGTGTGTTGAGTCCTCAGCTCAGTCTCCCTCAGTTTGCTTGGGGAGCTGCTCTGTGCCATGTGGTGCTGCCACTAAAGCACACAGCAGGCTTTCTAACTCACACAGCCATGAACTGCAATGCAGAGTGCAGACAGGTGAGGGGGAATAGGGTTTTTTTGTTTATTTGTTAGACCCATCAACCCTCTGTGTCCTTCCTGATTAGCTCTGGTTAGGAACTGAATAGGTAACACTTTTTTACCATGTTAGTGACAGGTCTGTTTGTGATTCTGATTTTTATACTCTTTACTGTTGCTTCTGCCTGACACAGAAGCAATAACCTAGTGAAAGTCCACATTCCTGAACAGCTTGAAGGGCAGAGAGGCATGAACACACAGTCTGCTGGGGCAAGGGGGCAGCAGAGAAGCCACTGTAAAGGCTGTAGGTACATTGCTTGGTGCACTACAAAGGGATGCTCAGGATTGTCTTCCACAGCCAAGTGACAGCTGCTCCTCCAGAGCATCCAGCTCCCCAAAATCTCATTGACTTGGCTCTTTGTTCATCACAGTTTATTGGTGTCCTCTGCATAAAACAGAGCTTGGAATCGTTGCACTGCTAGAACTTTATTGTTTTCCAAAAACCTTTGCTTCTCTGGAACTGGGAAATATTTTGGAAAACTAAATGGGAGTCAGCTGTGTAAAAAGTTGGATTTTTTTAATATACACCCCAGTGCTGAAGGTAGTAACACCAACAAAAAACCTCACTTCAGGAGCAGCCAAACCAAACCCAGCTCCTCTTTTCCTTTCACAGGAAGTTCTAGAGCTGCTTTGGCTCATTGGAGCAAGGAGGCAACACATGGCAGTGTGTCTAACCTCTGGTGAAGCAGGTGGCTGATTGGTAAGATATTGCTGTAGTATGACATGCTTCTGCATATATATCCATTGTTAGTGAGTAATGTAGAAACTTTTAAAACAATTAAAAAAATACTCTATGTTACAATGGTGGGATGCTTTTAGCTGTGGAGTTTTGAAAGCTTTTTCTCTGTGTAAGTGTTGACGAATTGAATGCTGTACGTTTCTCCAGGTCTGTTTCATTCCGAAGCTTAAGCAGTAGCTACATCTCTGACTCTTGATCTGTATTTTACAAACTCTTTTCTATGTCACTGTACATACATCCAAGACCCTGCACCTTATGCAGAGAATGTTTACATTTCTTTTTTTTTAAAGAGATTTTTGTTGGCTTTTTCACTGCACTTCTCAGATCCTGTTGTGTCAAAATGAAAGTAGCCTCTGTTAGAAAAGGGGGCTTTTTTTCCCTTTGCCCTTCACCACTTCCCCTGCAGTTCTGAGTCCCTCCTGGCTGATGGCTGGCAACTCTTGGACAGCCTGCACTCTCCTGGAGTAGGAGGTAGAGGTATTTGAGAAAGGCATTTGTCAGAACTTGCTTTGGATGGGGAGATGAGCTTTGGTTGGGGAGATGAGCTTTGTATGCTCTGTGACTTTCTTGGGAAAAGGAGAAAACCAAACCTGTCTCAAACCCACTGGCTGTTGGTGGCCTGCCGTGCAAGTCAACTGATCTAGGAAGCCTTGGAGTTAACTTCCCAGCAACTGTGCTTCTGTCTTCTCCCAAAGAAGATGAATGTCTTGCTCTTACATCTGCAGCCACAAACACTTCTGTTGGTTAATGACTGTATGTATATACAAGTCTGCCTGCTTTAAGACTTCCCTTTTCATAAAGTGTTTTTGATTGCTCTGTTCTGCAAATGGCTCTCCTCTCCCATATTTTATCTGCTTCGATACTCCATAGCCGTGTGTTGCTCTTGTTCACAGGGGATGGAGCTCTAGCTCCCCTTCTGAGGGAGATACATGCCACTGAGCCTACAGAAGTCAAGTTGTGGGAAGATGAGTTTTAACCAGCAGGTTTCTTACCGTGGACTTTGAGACTGTTAATAAATGTGTCCACTGGACTCTGTGAAAACCTGTGTTCCTGCCCTCCAGGCAGGACCACTTGTTGGGTATTTATCCAGTAGAACTCTGTATTTGTATATTTTACAGACGAAGACCATTCGATCAGAGCCATGGGGCAAATAGAGAACTTAAAATCCTGACTCCTGCCTTAAAACTTTTAGTTCATCTTGAGCTCCAAAAATTCCACACCTGCTCATTCCCAAGTTGCTTTTTTTTTTTCTTTAAGACTTTGAATCCAGTCAAAGGCTGGAGATAATTTAAGGAAATTTTAAAACAAAATTGATTTTAGCTGATGGCTATATTAAAATAACTAACTGGTCTTGTATTAAAAACCCTATTTGTGCCTCTCTTAAGTCCAGGGAATGTTTAAAAAGTGGAGGTGGCTTTTGAGCAATGATTGAAATGACCGCAGTAGGTGGCAATTTGTAAGACACTTGCTTTCATGTGCTCTGAGCAAGAGACTTCAGTTTGTGTCCTCTCTGCCTCATGGTAATGGCTTTCAAAGATGGCTGGTACCATCAAATTTGTACTTCTTGAATAAATATCTTCATTTTTATGGTAAAACTTGTATGCTGTTTGTGTGTGCCATGTAACAAATACCCATATTATATAGGATACGGTGCTAGACTTGGTACTGACACAGGAAATCCACTGCTCCAAACACCAGCAAAACAAGGATGAGGGGATTCCAGGGACATCATCGTTTGTTTTTTTGTTTTGTTTATTTCCCCAGTAACATAAAGCCTTTTAGAATGAAATATACCAGTTGTGTAAAACATGCTTTCTAACTTTTTTTCCCCCTTCCTGGCTCCTTCAGTCAATGAGGAATTCTAGGCAAATATAAACATCAGGTAACTTTTAAAATGCATTATGTATCTTTCTGTTGTACCTATGTTTCTTGGTTGACAGATTGCCACGGCATGTGCACATATTTTTAATCAACTGC
This sequence comes from Ceyx melanurus, assembly GCA_024611195.1. NCBI lineage: Eukaryota > Metazoa > Chordata > Aves > Coraciiformes > Alcedinidae > Ceyx > Ceyx melanurus. The sequence continues at coordinate 11,204 of JANHGL010012089.1, read as the reverse complement.
AAAGCACAAGCAGGTTCTCTTTAGACTGTTAAATTATGGGGTTTAGGTTTTTTTGAACCTAGGGAAGATATTTTACCCCTGGGAGCAAACCATCATGAACTTGTAGTGGAAACGCTATACAAAATTTCCTGTATTTAAAGCAATACAAACAAAAAACCCAAACTCACCATTTTTTCTTCCCCCTGCATTTAAAAAATAAAAGTAATCCTGGAGCTGCCCTGCCTTAAGAACCAAAGAAATTCCGTGTTGCTTTTTACACTTTCTCAGTAGGAGTTTTAATTCTGAGCTGGAGCTCTACACCTTTTTTCCTACCTGTCTGATACCCTAGAGCCACACTTTGGTAATAATTGTGGTGTGTTTCTCTCCCAAATGAGGTGTGCAGCCCGTGGAGAATGCAGGGCCCGGAGCCACCCGTGCGGCAGGAACCGGCTCTGGGCTCCAGCGGCTGCAGCTGCGCTCCGGGCTCAGCGCAGGGTAAGGGAGCTGGGTAATTGGCCTGTAATTACATTAACTGACGTCTTGTCTTCGTTCGGGTCACCACTTCATAGTCTTGATTAACTACCTAAGGTATCAGAGGAGTAGGAATAATTTTCTGGAGGCCGCTTTGATCTAATATCACAGCTGAGCAGTTCAATTTTTTTAATCTTGGGATAACTTCATGGTAGAATTTGTGATGTGAGCTACAAACAAGCGTGTGATTCTCCTGGGAATTTTTCCCTCTTATACAAAAATATATATATAAAATATGAATATATGTTCTATATACTTACATTAATGCTTATATTCCTTTTCTGTATGTGTATATACAATCACTTTAATATTAACGATTCCCATTTTTAATATATCTATGTAAAATAACAGGTGCAAAGGCTTGTTTGTAGCCATTTGCTTTGACCTGTGTGACAGCCCTGCTTCCACCTCCCCCAGCACGGACAGAGTTGTTCTCAGAGCTGATCTCCTCAAACACCAGGATTATACAACTCCACGGGAGCTCTCTTCACCCAGCTCCTAGCTGAGCAGTGTGGTGGCTTGTCAAGCAGTAAGAGGGGTGTCTGCCTCAAGCTGTGTGTGTGTATGCGCCCATGCCACACCACACTGCCCTGTGTAGCACACGTGGGCATGTGAATTGGGCTAGGAACCCTGGGATGACTCTTGACTGAAGCAAAACCCCAAAAGGACGTGGATTCCAGGTCAGAAGTGCACAAGTTGAAATGTTCTCAGTGCTGCAAGCAGTGAAACCAAGCGCTGCTTCACACCCTACAGCATGTGAGTCTAGGGGAGAAGACTATGATTTACAGACCTATGTTTTGGCGATTGCAGTGTTTTCTGTTCCTAATTAATATAATGTTTGTATTGTATTCCTCAGGCCTCAGAACAGTTGCAAAGTGTGAGGTGGGATCATACCTTACAGGTATGATGAAGCCTCCTTCCATGGGAAGTCAGTGGAAGCTCTGGGAGACTGGAATTCTCTTTTCTAATTAGGCCCTTATGCTGCAGCCGTGTTGCATCATTAGGCAAACTCTGCAATGGCAAGGATTTTGAAGGAGACTGGATGATGTGATACCCTGGATCCTACTTTGGACAGATACTATCTTAAATTTTAGCAATGTGATACCAGAGGCTTATAAGGAGGCAAGATTTGTTTTAATCAAGAAGAAAACAAGTATATCTATGTGTATATATATGAGAGACATATATATGAAGTGCAAAACTCAATAACAATTTTAAATGGTAAATGTTGAGAACAACAAAACAACCACAACTCAGGAACTAACAAGGAAAAAAAAACCCAATTCAAATCTTTCTTTGATGGTCCCCTTTCAGGTAGCCACTGAGCCCCCGAGAGGGAGGGTACAGACAGATCAGAGGACACAGCTGGTAGAGAAAGAAAATAAAAGGAACAGTCCGAGGATCAGACTTGCAGTGACAGAAACGCATCGGAGAGGTGTCTTCTGCCGGGGGCCGCTCCAGGGTTCTCCGTGGCCAAAAGAAAGCTCTCTCCCAAGGGTCTTTCGGCAGAAAGCAAGGTCCCTCTGAGGCAAAGAACCGCTCCCGTGTCCCCAAAGATGCGAGTCCCTCCCCCACCCGTTTTTCCCCTCACACGCCTTTTTCTTTCCCACCCAAGAATATCCTCCCACGGCCGGCAGCCGTTTGGTTCTTTTTCCCTTTTAAAGGGGACTTCCCACCCCTCGACACCCTGTAAGGTGCAAAGGATAGAAAGGGAAATAAATTCCCTGGATGGCTATGCCCAGAGGGTAAACTGTCAATAGTTAGCACAAGAAATGAAACCTCTTCTCTTGCTTTCCTTCCACATGGACTTAATTAGGTGTTTCCATTAACGAAGCGTTTCCTGTCAGGGGGCTGTTCCTCGGGAGCATGATGCAGGGAGCTGCCCGAGCCCTGAGTACGCAGGTGTGGGATGCAGAGCAGAAAGCTGCCAGCATGAGTGGCTCCAGCCTCGGAGACCAGTCTGCCCCATTTCAAACCAGCCTTGCTTTGTGTGTGTCTGAAGGTGGCAGAACGGTAGCGCCAGGAGGAAAGGTCTCACTAACCATGAGAACTAACTGTACCTGGAAGGAGGTGTCTCTGAAACACCAAGACACACCTACTGTACATGGAGGAAGACAACGCTAACATCAGGCTTTGTCCTAGGGATAGGAGTGAGGCACAAGGCTGAAGGTTTTATCAGTCCTTCCTCCTCCTCGGACACCAGGCCCTGGGGCTCACCTCGGCAGAGCAGTGGGGATGTGCAAGGGAGAAAACAGAACAGGCAATTGCTCTGATTTAGTTACTTTCTACAAGTTTGGTGCAGTTGTAAGCTGAGACCAGAAGGATGAAAAAGCGAGGCCGTGTTGTTCCCAGATTGGTAAAGGACTCCTATTGATCTGTTAGGAGCTCACTGGTCCTGCTGGGAGGCTACTCATGATCCCCCTCTTTTTGTTGTTGCTAATACAGAAGACTGCAAACATCTTGAATTCCCTGGGGTTCAGTTGCTGGGTTTGGAGAGGTGTTAGATGCCTAGTTTAGCTAGGCAGCCATGTCCAGTGTAAAAAGTTGTTTCAGAGAAAGACCCCAAGCCCAGGCTCCAGTTCCCTTCCTCCAACTTCTCTAGTTTCCCAACTGACTTAGGAGAAATTGGTTTCCACCGATTGCCTCAGGCTCATCCCAAATGAGTTACAGGCTCTCAGGGCACCTCCCTGGCACATGGCTGTTTCTCTGCCATTTGTAATAACTTGCAGATGTTGGAGTGATTCGTAACAGCTGGAGTTAGAGTGTGGAAGGGGGAGCAGGGTGCCTTTGTGGCTGTGTCACAGCCATGCTGCTCCTGCTTAAAGTGGCCTTTTAATTGAGCAGCCTCGAGATGAAAGGATGGGATCAGTGCAACTCGGGGCTGAAACAGCTTGTTCCAGGAAACTGCTCTGAGGGCATTAGAGAACTATCCACAGCCCCCCCGAGCAGTCTGGATGCTTTGATACCTTGCTGCACTGCTAAACCACACAGGAAACAGGCTGCAAGCCCTGCATGGTTTACAGGAGAGATGCAGCTACTGCCTGTAACAAATAATTGAAGAGGATGCTGCTGGTGGAATGTAGCAGAGGAGAAATATCACTAAAAACAATGACCCAGGAACCTAGTGGCAGAAAGGAGGATAAAGAGAAGGGGTCTCTCTTGCTTTCTAATGGCTGCCTTCCTAAATGTGCTCCTGGAGAACATGCTGAGAGGCTGAGGTCACGAGGATGGTGTGAAGCTGAGAAAGGGATAAGAGTTTTCTACAGTCTATTAATGACTGATTCCCTACCAGTGTAGCTGGGGGTGGTTGTTAATCAGAGAGTACTTCAGAGCAGGGAGGGATTTGAAAGAGCACTGGTGACCAGACAGGGGCAAAGGTGAGCTGGTGGCAAATGCAAATTGGCAAGGGATGTGTGTGTGCACCTCTGTAACGAGGACTCTGTCAATGCAGAGCTGGAGGGGAGGTGCTGTTACCAGCTTTCTTCCCTTTCTGTTCACAGGGACCTGCTCCCTGATGTAAGGTAGGGATGGGCAAGATCCCTGTAGCCTCAGAACCTGACACTAATTTAAAGTCCAAATGAGGGATCCACCAGAGACACAGATCGCTGTGACTCTTACCTGGCATCATCATCTTCATGGTATGAGCATAAGGCAAGGTATGGCATTCATAATGTTTCTGAAGGAGTTTCAAGTCCAAGTGTATCCCACCAAGGTAACTCCCTGGCCAGGTGCTCTGAGAATGGACTGCAGAGAGCTTGGAAAATAGTAAGATTTTGCCACAAGCAAAATCAGAAGAAAATGGCTTAAAAAAAGGTGTTTCTGCCAGTCCTGCCTACCTCCTTCCATTAGTCTCCTCAGACAGAAGAATAAGCTTGGTTTACCCCCAAACAATTACTTATTCCTGTTACTCTCTTATTGTTAAAATATTTCCAATTCAGACTGTGCAGTAAGTCACCAAAGACCCACTCCTGAAGTCAAAAGGAAGAAAACTCAGGCTTGAGGAAGAAGTAGCTGCAGGCTGGAGTGCAAAATTAATCCCAAGGATTAATTTTTAATTTAGGGGCATTTTCATGGCCTATTTTAATGATAATTTCTCTAATTTTACCTCATCTCTAGGAATATCAAAGTCCTTGAATGATTTCTTAAGCTCTTATTTCTGGATGTTGAAGAGAAACCGTGTGGCTTCAAAGTCATTAAAATCAATGTAATCCCCACCTCTGCCCAGCGTTGAACGGCAGGTCCCACGTGCCAGTGGATGAACAATTTTTCAAGATGGTTCTGTTTTGGGGCAGAAAGGTTTAGAAACAGATGATCAGCACCAATTTCCTGTATGGAAAGAACACGTGGGATACCAACCGGAGAATAAAGGTGACCTTCCTCTCCTCACACCTGCAGGAAATCCCCAACTCCTGGTGCTTCCTGCCAGGGAGCCACGTGGGAGCACAGGCTGTGGTCGGGCTGTGCCAGGGCAAGCTACCGCCAGCCAGCCGAGCTCCAAGGCTGCCTGAGGCCCTTTCCCATCCCTCCCGTGTGCTGAATGACTTGCAGGGCTACATCCCACGGTTGGCTCCTCTCTTTCCTCCCTGCCTCAGTCCTGCAGGCAGCAGCCCCGAGTGCTCGCCTGCCGTGGAGCAGAGCTGCAGGTGACACCCGACAGGGAGGCTGAGCTCTGTGGGTCACTCTGGCTTCACCGTCCCTTCCCCTTCCCACAGCCCGCTGCTTTCACTGCTTTTCCCTGAGGCACCAGCATCTTCTCAGGGCTGCAGGTGATGCCAAGGAGGCTGAAGAAGGGCATCAGCATGTGCTGCACCTACAGGCTAGCAACAACTGATGGGGGGAAACAGATGCTTTGAGGATCTCTTCCCCACAGGTAGATGCCAAGGGCTTGTATTTTGCAGAACTAAGATGGACAGCCTGATCAAGGAGGAGTATTTAGGTGGTTCTTGCCTTGCTAGATGCTCAGGAGTGGATTAATCTCAGGAGAGCAAGGTTGGTATTAAGAGGGGGCTGCTTGTTTCCCTGCTTTTCTCTGCAGCAGCATAGACTCAGGACCCCTCCATCTCATGTATACCATGGGTAAAGATCAGCTCCAGTGAGCTGCTTCCTTTTCTGGGGTTGTTGAATGGTGCAAATATCCGTGTAGCAACTCCAGGGCCTTCAGGGTACACCCCTCATGGGGCAGGAGGATGAATGCCACCATGTAGAACTCATTAAATCAAGTCCTCCCCCCCACATTTTGGTCCAGCAAATCGAACAGCAGCATGATCTGGTCCTTTTTCAGGTCAGTCACGTAACAGAGAAAGCAATAAAACTGCAGATCTGGAAGACAGTGAGCTCTCAGGCACTGTCTGCACAGAGCTGTGAGCAATAATTAGCAGGATTTATTTTATTTTAAATGTCCACTGATCCCAGGCAGGTTGCACAAGCAATTAAAACACACTAGCAGACAAGATACTGTTCAGAATTAATAGACAGTATTAATAAGGTGGCCTGATTTATGAAAGGGGTATATGTGATTTCTGCATGGAAGGCAGTATTAGAGTGCTCATAATTTTCTTTCTTCTCTTCCATCCCACCCCTGGAGTAAGAAAGAATTTTCTTAACAATCTAGAAATATTTGGAAAATAACTCATTTTACTTTTGGAGGTGTCACTTTTAAGTCACTAGCAATTATTTTTAATCTGATTTAATCTTCTCTAGTGCAGTGAAAGAGCCAAACCTCCAGATTCAGCATTTCCCTCAAATTTCCATGAGTATGAACACAAGAGACAAACAACATCTGCGGAAAAAACAAACAAACAAAAAGCAACTAAACTCTGCAGCCTGGTCTGATTCTGCCACCCTTACATCTCCGCCAGTGGAGAAAATCCATGGGAAGAGGTACCATTTGAGCTGGTGCACCATGGGGGTTTTGCAAAAATACGGGAATAGCCTGAAGAGCTGCAGGTGGGAAGTGGGGAAGCTGTGAACCAGCAGACAGGGAGGTTGCAAACATCCTCATGTGGAGGACATTATTGGCAAGAAACCCACCTGCTTTCCACCACGGAGCACGATTTATGGGAAGGGTCACATGAGGAGGTTGCTGCAGTACTGAGGAATGAGCTTCAAGTGAGCCAGAAATCCCCTCTCACCCCATGTTCCTGGCATCTGGCTTGCACAGCTGTGAAGATCCCCTTTATGGCTGGCCTGGGTTTTTCCTCTGACAGTTGTCTGCTGGATGTGCCAGGACCTGGTTATCATGTTTGTGCAATGCTAGCAAGACTGACCTGGGGGCTTCACATGCTGCTGGCTTGCAGAGGACAATAATACCATAAAATCAAACAGGTTTTGTAGGCTCTTGAACCCTTTTCTGTGTCACAAACAGGGAAAGAAGCAACGTAATAGGGGAGGGAAAAGGGATATCTTAAATTTAAGAGCTGAAAATGCGTTACAGAGGCTCTGCATGGCCCCCTGAACTGCTTAAGCAGGAGAAGCCAGGCCATGTAACCTTCCAGAGCAGCCAGGGCAAGACAGAGCAGGGAGGACATGGTGATACATGTGGCATCTGAAAGCTTTCTGGGATATTGCCAAACACTTGTATCAACCAAGTTGCTAGTTAATTAGTATTACAGAGTGCTGCATTTGCTGTAACATCTGAAGCCCAGTATTTGTGATGTCTGTGTCTGCAGTTCTAAATCGTAAGTGAGGCAGCTTTCTCTGTATCTGTTTTCTAAACATTATGTAGGGCCTGTAATTTTAGAGCATTAAATCCAATCTTATTTTCAGAAGCACTTAGTGTTCAGGTGACTCTTTCAATGAACATCCAGGGTCTGAAAATACTCTGCTGGTGCTGCAGCATTTCTTACTGACAGCTCTTCATTTAAAAGCAGATGTTGTAGAACACACCTGGATTTCTGCTGCATCTTGGTTGGCCATGGAGGATCAGCAGAGCAGAATTAGCACCATGGCAGTGACACCTCACAGAAGGAAAATTCTGCCCTAGAACCAGTCAGTGTTATGTGACTGACCTCTGTCCCGCGGCTTCAGTGCTTTTCCCGCATTTTCAAGAGTTCCCCTCAGATGTGGAATCAAAGCCTCCCCTTCCACTCAGCATTAAAAGTTACCACACACCAAAATCAAGCGATGGGAATTACTCTTACAATGCTCAAGAGCATTAAAATTGGTGAAAATGTGCAGGAGAGTACAATTTAAGGATTTATTTCAGACTGTAACATAAATATTAACCTCAGACAAGTGATACCCCGAAGTCTGTCGGTCTGAGCTGAGGTCCTACACAGCAGCCACTGCAGGGCTTTGCTTTCCCTCTTAGCCAGGCCTTTGATGTTTCTAGTTTCCAGTAGCTGACAGTGTTCTGTGCAATGTGTCTGGGAGCTACAGCTCAGGGAGGGTTGCTTTTGAATACCCAATTTCTCGCTCAAGGTAGCCGTTAGGAAGATGAACCACACTTAAGTTTTATACAAAGTGTTTATCACCCAGTTCTTTTCCAACCCAGAACAAGTCCAACCCTGCACATCAATAACCATTGAAAATTTATTATTTTATTTATTTATAAAATAAAATTTATTTAACTCTTTATTCCTTACGCCTAACTTATGCCAGGAATAACACTAAGAAGATTGAACTGGGCTGTCTCACTTTGGTCAGCGGATTCTGTAACCCAACATTTAAAACATGGAGCTGTATGTAGTCTTGCAGTCAGGGCAGCCCTCTCTTTTCCTTGGGTTGTCATGCTGAACACAAGCTCAGCTCTGGTGAGATGTGCTGCTGAGGACTGTGCTGCCTGCTTTGGGTGGTTGTGGTTAACACAGCAGTGATATCCAGCTGTCTGTAGATCAGGGCTGCTTTTGTGAGCCTGCAGTGGATTTACAAAGTTGCTTTTCTTCAGTTTATAATCTCTTATTTATCACTTGGGAAACAGTAAGAAGAAGTAATCTATAGATGTAATCCACAAGTAGATGAGGTAATTAACCTGAGTGCTGATTTGGTTTGACACCTGTGAGCTTCCTGCAATAAATGGGTGGAAAGAATCCAAACAGCTGATTCCCTTTAACTATGGAGCCAGCAGATAGTAAATCTGCTTTAGGGTATCAAGTGGTGGATAAAAAATGCCACAGCCCTTACAGTGCTCTGTTGAATACGAGTTGTTTAGAATCTCAAAGGGGCAACTTGAGTTTGCAATATTTATGCCAGCAATCACAGCTCTGAGCTCTGATCTGAACAGCCTACCCTCAGTCTGTGGAGCATCTGCCTACACTGCAAGCGCTTGGTACTGGATGTATCTTGGATTCCGTATCTCACAGCACCCAGTAAGGACACATATCCCTAGTGCATTCCCGGCACTCTTGTAGGGGCCATTACAAACAAAGGTAACACACCTTTCAGAGAGGCAGATGACAGAGCAGGGGCAATGGCCACAGGAAGCAGTACAGGAGATCCAGTGGGACATTAGGAAAACCCTCCCTTGGGATCGTTGTGTGCCCTGTTACTCTAGGGACTGCTGTATCAGGGAGCTAATGAGAAATCACCAACCCCAGAAGTTCTCAAAGCAGAATGCTTGGTTCCACCTGCATCACACATCAGGATAGAGTGTGCAAATGCACCCCCTCTCCTGCCTCCACCCTCGGCTCGTTAATGGGACATATCCTATATGTGGAGTAAAATCCACGTGCTGGTGTGAACTGTGTTGGTATCAGTGAGGTTTGTATGAAAATCCATTGACCACCAAGCCCTCAGCTGCAAGCAGATACTGTGAAGTGAGACTGCACCGTCGGGCATTTCCCCTAGATGTCCCCATTTAACACGTGATCTCAAGTCGGTATTCAGAGCATTTGAAGTTTTGCCAGAGATAGGGTGAAAACCTTCACCGTTGACACGGCATGGGTCACATCTTCTCTAAAACAAATTCACGGTGGGTGTCCACGGTGCTGATACACTCGCATTTCTGCTACTGGGACGTTTAAAAATATTTGCGTTTGGCTGTTTGCACATGAGATGAACAGGGAAAAGAAGGAATCATCCCTCTGCTGCCGAGGTGTGTGGGATCATGCTTCTACTCTCGGAGATGCCTCTCTTTTCTCATTCCCAGCAGCACAGCCCGTGAGGTGAAGCACATCTCGTGTGATCGTGCTCCTCACGCTCCATATCCTTGGTGGAGCAGGTGGGAACATGACAGCATCCACTGAGGAGTTTCAGAACTTTCCTTCCAGGTCTTCAATGTTATTTGTATTTATTATCATCCTAGGATGCTTTGGCTTTCTCCTTGCTGTGCTGAAGCGGGGGTGTTGGTGATGTGTGGATGCTAAAATACTACTGCATGGAATTTTCCCTCCTGTGGGATCGCAAAGATTCCCACCAGCTGTGACCTTGTTGGCAGCTGTTTGTAAAACAGTAGAAAGATGTTTTGACTATGGATGTTGTGGCACCCCAGCCAACTGGGTGGCTGGATTCCTGTCCAATTGCCTTGAAGTTAAAAGGGTATAAAAAGAGCTGTAAATTAATAAATAGGGGCTTCTTGGCATCTTGGTGAAGAAAATAATCTCTGCCTCACTCTTTCTCCTCCTCTGTCAACTGGCAGGAAAACGACAGTGATGAGATAGGTGACTCAGAATATGTGGGCCAAAGAGTGGCAGTGAATGGATTTAAATCCAGTTAGTGACCAGTCAAAAGTAGTGTTCTTCAGGGACTAGTACTGGGGCCAGTTCTGTTAAATATATTTACCAATGACCAGATGAGAGGGTTGAGTGCACCCTCAGTAAGTTTGCAGATGATACCAAGCTGGGAAGGAGTGTTGATCTGCTGGAGGGTAGAAAGGCTCTACAGTGGGATCTGGACAGTCTGGATCAATGGGCTGAGGTCAATGGTATAAGGTTCAACAAAGCCAAGAGCTGGAACTTTGTCACCACAACTCCAGGCAATACTACAGGCCTGGGGAAGAGTGGATGGGAAGCTGCCAGGTGAAAAAGGACCTGACGGTGCTGGTTGACAGACAGCTGAAGATTAGCCAATGTGTGCCCAGGTGACTAAGGCCAACAACATCCTGGCTTGGATAAGCAATAGTGTGAGCAGCAGAACCTGGGAACTGCTCGTCCTCCTGTACTCTGCACTGATGAGGTTACACTTCAAATACTGGGTTCAGTTTTGGGCCCCTCATTGAGGTGCTGGAGTGTGTCCAAAGAAGGACAACAAAGCTAGCGAAGGGTCTAGAGCACAAGTCTGGTAAGGAACAGCTGAGGGACCAGGGGCTGTTTAGTCTGGAGAAAAGGAGGCTTGGGGGAGACCTTCTTGTTCTCTACAATGCCCTGACAGGAGTCTGTAGCCAGGTGGAGGTCATTCTCTTCTCTTCTCTTCTCTAAAGGAACAAGCAGTAGGACAAAAGGAAGTAGCCTCAAGTTGTGCCAGGGAAGGTTTAGGTTGGACATCAGTTAAAATTTCTTCCCCCCAAAGTTTGTGAAGCCCTGGAACAGGCTGCCCAGTGGTGGAGTCACCATCCATGGAGGTAGTGAAATGCCATGGAGATGTGGTGCTGAGGGACATGGCTTAGTGGTGACTTGGCAGTGCTGAGCTAATGGCCTGGATGATCTTAAAGGTCTTTTCCAACGTAAACGATTCTATGGTTCTGTCACTCCCGCGCTCAGGGGCACGGCTGACGCGTGGGGCCGAGCCGAGCCGAGCCGAGCCGGGCAGTGCCGCGCCGC
>JANHGL010012088.1:0-17557 GCA_024611195.1 Ceyx melanurus | reverse complement strand
AAAATTAAAATAATAATAATAATTTAATTTTAGAATTTAATTTAAGGTCTTTCACTTTCTGCACCCCCAGTGTGATACACAAGTTCTAGCAGTGGTCTTGGTATCCTTGGTAGTAACTCTAACCATGAGGTGTTCTCACTGCTAGAAGCAGACACTGTCTGCAAAACATGCTGCTGACTTGAGAAAGTGCAGTTAGTTAGAAACCCTGAGCTGAAAAGCAAAATCACTGGAAAGAATTTGTTCAGTTCTCACTCATATACGATGCTGGGGAGAAAGTATCAATAGAGAAGGTTGCTGATCCCTCCAGATACTGAGAGGCATCCCAGTGTCTTTGCAGCACTGTCTGTGTGTGGGATGTGTGTGTGCGTGTGTGAGTGTGCACGTATACACAGCCAAACAACACCTGGCCTTATTTGTACAAAACCATCTGGAGCCTGTTTCTGTCTCTGGCTATGGCACAACAGCAGCCACTAATCCTTCCTCTAGTTGCCACTGAAGGCAGATCCAGACTTCTTCTTCCTCCTTTTGGGGTGTATACTCAGTTTGTGCTCAGCCCTCACAGGCTGCCAGTTACAAATCCCCACTATGCTGTGAGCCTAGCCTACAGAGAATTAAGCAGCTATTAAAGTTAACGGGCTACACTCTGCCCTTTGGACTTGGTATGTCATTTGCCTCAAGCCTCTCATTATTGTTTTCTGGGGATTGGTACTTGTCGTTGTTGGCACCTGTTGCTTTTCTGTTGTATTTTGTATGGGAGGGGGAAACTGTGAGAAAAGCATAAATGCATATTCCATCCACCCCCCCAAAATGTTTTCCATACAAATAGTGTGTTAAGGCAGTGAAGTGGCACATGGCTCAGGGATACCCACACTTGCAGGTATTTTAAGTGCTAGTCCAACATTTAACTAGTTTCAACCTTCTAGAGCAGAAAATACTGATGCCAGTTGATGTCACCTCTAAACCTGTGGAGGAAAAGGTTATTGGGAATTGTCAACATGGGTTCACCAAGGGAAAATAATGTTTGAGCAATCTGATAGGCTGCTATGATGGCATGACTGGCTGGGTAGATGAGGAAGGAGCAGTGCTACCTCACCTTCAGCAAGGCTTTTGACACTGACTCCTATAACATCCTCATAGGTAAGCTTAGCAAGTATGGATTAAATGAGTGGACAGCGAGTTGGATTGAGAACTGGTTGAATGACAGACCTCAGAGGGTTGTGATCAGCAGCAAGAGACCTGTAGCAAGCAGAGTTTCCCAGGAGTCAGCACTGGGCCCAGTTTTCTTCAACACACTCACCACTTGAACCTCAGCAAGTTTGCTGATGATAGAAAACTGAGAGGCTGTGATGCCATGGACAGGCTGGAGACTTGTCCTGAGAGGAGCCTAATGAAGTTCAACAAGGACAACTGTAGAGTCCTGCACCTGGGTAACAGCATTCAAAGCTTAGCTTCACTTTTACATGACAGCAAATCAGTAGAGTTGTGGTAACTGGGAACAGGATAGTCTGAGGGTGGGCAGGGGGTGGGTTGTTTGGAGGGTTGTTTTTTTTTTTGCAGTGGGATTGCAAAAATTATGAAGTTTATCTATAAAGAAAAATGAGAACCACTGGTATATCTCTGAACTTTGGTCCTTTGCAATGTGTTGCAGCTCATCACCACATGAGCCACAAACCACAGGGCAGCCAGTTTAGCAGGCTAGGCTAGAAAGGCAGAGAAGGGAAACAACAGTTTGGGGAGCAATGGCGAAAATCTCGTTATCAGAAAGACAATTTACTTTCAGTAAGGCTTTTTCAGAATAAAACTTTCACCTAGTGTTCATCCACTTTTTTTTTCACACTGTGCCCTCTGGGAAGGGAACACTGAGACAGATTTCACTTCTGCAGGGTACTTTGACCACTCGTATCTACTGCAGCCTAGTAGGTGTATCCAAATTAGGCCAGGCTGAAAAGAAGTTATATAATCTGTGGGCAGTTTACTTCTATTTGGCTCAAAATCTGGACAGAATTTCACCTTTCTATTTTTCTGTATAGATCAAAAAATCCTGGTAAGCTAAAAGCCATCCTCTACCTGAACCATGTGATCCCACACACCCACTGTTGATGCAATTCATTATATTCCCCTGGTACATCTCCAGCTCCTGTGAGCAGTCAGAAATCTCTGCACACCTCTGTGAAGAGGTCCCATGTAAGTCCTGCACTGAACTCACACAGCTGCCCGTCGTAGATATTTGTAGATATTAATAGATTCCAGGAAGACCAGTCACAAGCCAGCCAGCAGGGTAAACACAGTCATTAAAAGGTAATAGTTGCAAGAAGGAGGAAACCTAACCAGGAATAGCTAACCTTAATCATCCAGGATGTTCAGGTGATTTCAGACACCCAATAGGTGCTTCAGTGGTCTGGTGATGGGCTCATCCTAGCTGGAGCAGAGAGGCTCCAGAGAATCAGGAATAGTGAACATCTCAATATGAGGTACAATGAGGGAAGATAACACATCTCCTGCCACCAGTGCCTGAAAGCAGGATGAGAAAGGAAAGGAAGATTCCAGCTGGGTATTTCAGATACCTTGACCTGGGGTTGAGGCCACTGACTGTTCCAAGGGTAACCCTCATTTTGATACTGCCCCATGTCTCTGGGGTGGCTGGCAGACAGAGCTGCTCTGAGGGAGCTTTCTCTAGTGTGTATTCACAACTTTTTTCTGTCATTCATATAGCTCTTTAAAAGGTTTCTGGTATGAAATTTAAGGGAGTGGTCAAAGGATATGAGGTAGAAGAAGAAAAAGATGGATGTGCACTAACCAGCTAAGTTGGCTGTTGTGTTTTGTTTTGCTTAGCTGTTGCAGCCGGAGTGGAAGAGTAAGATGGCTTTCAGCAACCACACAAACAGCAGCTCACTCACACCCAATTTACTCCACATGTACGTGGAACAAAAGAAGACCCTTCGGTTCAATAATTTCAGCAACCCAGCCTTGGAGATACAGGAGGAGATAATGGCTTCGTTTTACATCCTCATTGTTGTCGGGTTTTTTGGCTTCCTTCTCTTTGTCATGATGCTCAGCAATATTGTTTCCAGCAAGCCTGAAAACTACATTGACTACCTCTATTCTGGGAAGTTGAACTCTCATAGAAGCAAGGTGGAGCTTCCAGGAAAGGAGAGTAAAGACACTTTTGTTATTATCAATAGCACCGCCTTACTGGAGCTGCAAAGGCAGGATGGCAAAAGCAATCACGGGCCTGAGGTGCTGAGCCCAGAGGCAGTTCTGAGAAATGTGTGATTGGTTCTTTTTTAATCACCATTCTGCTGTGCTTACAGAGCCTAAACAGGGATATTTTTTGTTCATCAAAGCAAGAAATGAGGAGCTGTGCCAGGACGGATGTACACGAGTCTTGTGCAAACTTCCCACAGGCAGCTGTGGAGGTACCTGAGTGTAACCTGTGTAGTTTCAGCCCCAGGCCATTGGAGAAAAGTCTGGGAATCAAGTTCATGCTGGCCTAGCTCTTTCATGGCTGTTTCAATCATGTCTTTTTGAGGCTCAGGAGAATGGAAGGCCTTCCCTTGCATGCAGTTGCTTGAAGCAGGGCCAGGATGTTTGCAACTGGAGCACTGCTGGTGTGCCTGTTTGGTGTTACTTATTCATGTATTTATCTGGGGGGGTTGGAGCTGCCACTGAGCCTATTAGGTGCATGCTCTGCAAGCAGAAACAGATGCTACAGCCTCTGCATCCACCCTCATCACCATGCTGGGCACCCAGAGGTGGAAGCAAGTTGACCCACATCCAGGAAGAAAGGTGTTCTCAAAGGTGTGGAGGCACATGTCAAGACTTGAACTTCATTGCTCTCTTGGCAGTCTTGGTTTGCAACGGGTTTTTTACAGTGGTCATGCATTTCTCAGCAGCTCCCTGTGTGTCAAGACATCTCTCCAGTTCCCTCCCAGGGCCCACCTGGGATTGACCAGCAACAGGATTGACAAGCCACAGCTGTAGCCCTCAGGGTTGTGCCACTGTCGTGTCAATAATCCCTGACAATTAACTTCAGTGTTTAGTGCTAAGTGCTATTATAAGTGCTATTATTATGAAATATATATAGTATATATAGTATAATAAGTGCTATTATGAAATCCCACTGAGCCCTCAGCCTCTGCTTCTTCCTCAGGTGGCAGACAGCAAGCAGAGGGATGCCAAGTTAGTTTTCATGTGTCTTCTGCAGGCCACCAAGCCTCACAAGACACAAGAAGGAGGGTGCTTTGCCCACCACGTGGGTTAGAGGTGTTCAGTCCATGTCCTGGCATATAAAGGTCCAGGAGGGGCAGCAGTGGAGAGGCAAACTTTGGCACTGGACTTCAGCTTGCTGTACCTGGTCCACACGTTCATTGGAAAAAGCTCTGGAGGCTGCAAATCAAAATGATTAGAAAGTAGTGGTGCAGATACTCCTAGAATTTTAAGGCATTTTGTTACAGAAGCAGAAGTCCTATGAAATCCTAGAAAATGATGAGTCTGTGAGGTGAGTGGTGTTGGTTCCACTCAGCCTCCTTTATGTTGCTTTGTATGTTTGCTTTTTGTGACTGATAGGAAAAAAAGTTCTCAACGATTTTGTATCCCATGAAAGATAATTTCCCAACTTAAATTTTTTAAATTTTTAAAAACAGTTATTATTTTCTTAAACTGTTATTTTTTTTCTTTATCTGTAGTTTCATGTTCTGCTACTGTGATTTGTTTCTTTCTTTTTGTGTGTGTGTGTGTCTATTTTTTTCCGCCATGATAAATGCTATAATTATGAGGTTTTGCCCCTGTTTGATCCAACCCAACTTCATAGGGGACACATCCTTAAAGAGAGTTTCTAGATCCTGATCTAATAAGCCATGTCTGAGGCTGATACTTCCACCTGATAGCCAAGATGAAATCCACACCACTCTTGGCTTTCCACACTTTGAATACCAGAGGTTCAGCTTTCCAACAGAGACATGTCCATTTTTGGACAGGTGCATATTCCCCAGACATGGTCTCCAGCAGATGCCAATTAGGCAGTTGAGTTAGTTTTGGCCTCCATAACCTTTGGCTTCATTACTGTGTCTGGTTTAATAACTGCTCAGTTTGAGCCAGGATCCACTATTAAATTATGCTCACTGTTCCTGACTGCATTTGGTAGCCATGCTCCCATTCCTGCAGCTCAGCTATTCAGAGCTGAAAAATGAGAGATGTTTAGAGGTAGAAAAATCATTTGAAGTTCCAAAGTTTTCTCTTCTACCCAATGTGGGTGTTTTCCAGAAGGTGGTAACATCATCCCTTTTGGAGAAGGATTGATTTCTGCCCAATGCCAGCATTGAGAGGAGACTTTAGCAGGAGTGACAATGTCTGCTGCTTTGCAGACTCAGTTTATCAATTTTTCCACTCATGCAACTCTATCAGGAAGCAGAGTCAAATCTCTCTATTGGCTCCATCCCCTTCCCAGACTCCTTGAGGCTGGAAACCAAATTTCATCAGTTTTTACAAAGTGTCTCACTGATCCCTGCAGAAAACTGCCAGCAGTTGTACTAGCTCTGCTGGGAGAAGTTTAGGGCTCTTACTTTAGTTATTGGCTTTGTTTATTTTCTAAAGTTTCCACCTTTTTCTGCTTCCATCCTGAGTCTGTCTTTCATTTTGGCAAGTGCTTCTCTTATTGCTTCCATCATGGATCAAGAGCTAAAATTACACACTTCTGAAAAGTCTCATTTGACACCAGAAATGCTGCTTTGGCATGGGACTTCAGCTTGTGTCCAGGACTTCATCAGACAGCTAGGAGGAAAAACAGATCATTTATATTGGGTATGGCATTTGTTAGAAAAAGGAATCCTAATTTTTCTCATTCCATGTAAGACTGGAAGAGAAACAAATTCCCTGTAGAATAATGTTCTCAAGTGTTGGTTTGGGAAAAAAAAAATCAGACTTGCAAACATTTTATTTAGATAAAAATAAAATGTTAAATTCCAAAATTAGCATCTTAATTTCAGCTGCTACATGTAATATAATACAGCAGTAAAAACATCCACTTTCTGCCTAACATCATGCCTACTGTTTATGTGTATTTTGTTATGTTCTGTATTTCATTATGTTTTTCTTTGGCATCCTAAAATAAAGGGTTTGTGATGATTTTTAGTTTAAATATAGAAGGTGGTGACTGGTAACCTAATAACATAATTACTACTGAAATGGGTAATTGGCATGTAAATGATAATTGGTATTCTAATTGCTTCATAACAGGGACTTTGTTCACGGGTAATTGGTAAATTTGTTATTTAGCTAAAAGGTATAATGGAATTTGGTGAAGCACCAAAAAAGTGCAGGGCAAGGGTGGAGGTGCTGGTGAAGTGGGGTTGTGGTGTCACTGCTCAGCCCCAGCTGTGCCCCTGGGCAGTGGCAGAGGAGCTGGCATCAGGCAGGGGCCAGGCCTTCCTCCTCTTTCCCAGGGTCATCCCTGTGGAGATAGATGGGTCCTGGAATTGATGTCCAAACCTCAACCTTGGGGGCATCATCTTGCTGCCAGAGGCAAGTCTTGCTGGCAGGTCAGCAGGGTGAGAGTAGGAGACTGATGCAGTGACTGAAGGATAAGAGAGTGATGGGAAGCACCTTTTCCCACATCCTAAATGCACTTGTGAGGAAGGGGCTATGCCCAGAGATTCTGCACTGTGTAGCCTTGCTAGGGAATGGAAGAAGTATAAAACTACAAAAGAGGAATTTTTCAGACTGCTGCTCCTCCTGTGATGCTGCTCCAGTGGTGTACCCCATCACTCACCTGCCACAGAGAGGACAGCATCCAGACAGCTGAGTTAGACCCCACTGGGCATGAGAATCTTCATTTTTTGACTCCACGGAGTCTTCCCCTGCATTGTGGGGAAGGAAAACTGTTCTGGGGGGGATGACATGGACTGTGGGGTATCTGTTTCAGAGGTGGGCAGGGAAATGTGTGTCATCACCAGAGATGGACACGTTTGTGCTGTTCAGCTCCATCTGGCAGGCTGATGATGCTGCCAGCTCTCACTCCCAGCTTTGTAGGCACAGCTAAGCATGAGCAATTCGAGAGTCTTGTACTGCCAAGCTTGTTCCAAGGTATAATTCTGTGTGTGCAGGGAGAAGGGAGAGGTATGAGACTAGATGGGTCAAAATAATCTTCATTTTTTGCCACCCTCCAACCTTTCCCAGACAAATGCTTGCTGCCCTCAGGGCACCTGTGCACACACACACACACACACCACACACACAACTTCCCCTGCCTGCTCCTGCTCCTGTGCTCCCATGCCCTGATCTGACTTGCCATGGCAGCAGGATGGTAGCTGTCCAGCCTTCTGCTCTGACCTTTGTTTCAGCCTGTGTTCTCCCATAGCATCATCACACAAGCAATTCTCCTTTTCATTCATAATACCCCCTGTTTCTAGGTGTTACTCTTGGAGAGGTGTTGGCATCAGGCTCAACACAGGTCCATCAGTAGGGACAGCAAAAAAAGAAAGAAATGAGTGTGCAAAGTGGGAATCTAAGAGGATTCTAGAAACTATTCTTCCTAAACACACCTCGCCCTGAGGTGATGTCTGAGGTATTTAGGAGCTCTGAGGATGCTGCATCTTAATGGTTTCAACACTGGGGCTTTTTTTTTAGGGGAAACAGTGTTTTTAGGTTATTAAGAGGTGATCTGCCTATCCATCAGCAGAGTGGGATCTTTCAGGAGTTGTGTGAATCTCTGATCATGTACTATGGGAAATGCATAATTGTGACAATGCAGCTGATGCCTGTGAGGACAAAAGACACCTGAGCCCTTTCTTCAAAGAGTGTAAACCTAATAGCACTAATAAAAAGCTATATTTAAATCCAAATGTTTTGCTTTAGGTGTATTCCAAGACTAGGTTGATATGTGTTATGCTTGTACCAGGAAGGGAGAGTTAATTTGCCTAATCACAAAAATGAGCAAAAGCACACCTAAGATCCAGTCTAGATCCTTCTGCACAAATTCCTCCACTGTGGGAGCCGTGGGACCATGCCTCAGACATAAATGTACTCAGTTTCAAGAAAGACTGAGCTACAGAATGAATTCTGTAAATAAAACCTGGTCTGACCTCAGTGGGAGATCTGCTCCTGAGCATGGAATATGCTGGCCCATAACTGACACCTGAATCCACAGATGAAAGAAGTCTGAAGAGTTTAATGTGACTTTCCCATCACATACACATTAGCATCTGCTGTCAGCTCAGCAGTTCATTCCACCAAGTGCCTTGCTTCCAACAGTGGTCCTGCAAGAAACATTTCAGTGACAGGTAAGTCTTTCTACAAATGAAGTTCTTTCTTGAAGCCTAACAATTAGTTCTGGCTGTAAAGCATGAAGTGGTCATCCTCTCAGGATAAAATATGGCACTCATCACTGGACATCTTCTTTATCCGTGACATTGACTATTGAGATGAAGTGATTTTTTAAGTAACTGAGTTCAAAAGATTATTTATGAGCAGTACAAAATAGCCTTTTTTAACAGCAGCTTTTTCAAGCTCATTGAACACTTTCTTGTTCTTTTGCAAGTAGCTCCCAATTTACATTATCTGTGGTGCTCACTATTGGGTATGAGTTTATCATGTTCTTCCAAGATAGCTAGGACCATAAAAGCATAAATAAGTAATGAGATGATTCACAAGTTCACTGAAACATTTCATATCTGCACAGTTTTTCTCCTGTGTGTGGAAGTCATCTAAGTGAGAATTATCATTTGGTGTTGCAGAGATATCTAAAAAAGGGAGTCTCATCTACCTTCAAGAAGCCACTCATATAATTCCCTATGGAGCTGAGATGTGACTATACACAGAAAAATAACCAGCTTTTCTCAGCTTCATATTCATCAGCAAAAACAGCAGCTCATTCCTTACAAATATGGATGTAATAGAGAATGGAAAAGGAATGAGGTGCTTCAAATGCAAGGAGGAAAGAGTAGGGGAAAAGAGACAGAGACTGGAGAGGGACAGGAATGTTTTTATTGTCCTGCTATCAATTTCACATTTGAAGCAGCAATTGCTCCACTAAATATTGATAAAGTGGTGTGAATTAGGATGAATAATTAGGTGCAGTGCTTCTTTACTGTAAGAACAGGCAGGAATTTCACAGCAGCTTGCTCTTCTTAACAAATGGTGCACACCCCCTTTTCCCAATGACTGTTTACCTTCTCTCAGTGACACTGCACTATACTACTGGGGAGAAGTAACAGGTGCTGTGGTCAAATCAGCTCAAACCTGATGACTTCACTGCTGTGTTCTGGAATCAGCTGAAGAAGAACGAGACCAAACCTGCCTAGAGTCACTGAGTGCTGCCTCACCACAGCTCAGCCTTGCTAGCCTCTGCCACCATGGCTCAGGCAGCTATGGGTTTAGGGCCACGTTGCAACACCTCTTCATTGGCAGGGTGTGTCTTCTGCCATCCCTCATTCACACTGGAGTCCATGTGACCAGCTGCAGAATCACCTGCTTTCAATCCCTTTTAACAACGAGGAAGTGCAAAAGGAAGTAATTCCTGTCACAGGAATTTCTCAGTCTTTCCTGTTTTGTTTTCTTTGGTAAAACAGGGGTGAAGCCTCCATGCAGGGTTTTGTGGAAACAAGCATGAGGGAAGAGGAAATGATTGGTGCCATATCTCAGAGAGTGAGGGGAAAACATCCTTTTCCAGCAAAGGGCTGAAAAAGGCTCACTGAACACCTTTCACTCTTCCCAGCCTCCTGCTGGGAGCTTGAGGGCTGGAGAAACTTTTCTACCCAGTCCTATTGAATGTGCATGGAAAGCTGTGGGCAGGAAAAAGAACAAAGTCTGAAATGAAATGAACTTTGGTATTTGATATCAAATCCTCCCAGATGAGTCCTTTCTTCCTCCCTCCCCCCTTGTTGCTGCACAAGGGTAATTACAACCCATGTTTTCTACAAAACGTTGTAACCCTTTGTACCAAAGAAAAATATTGTGGCTCATGCAGTTCTGACTCAACTGGTAATTTAGGATGACAAGCAATTCCTTCACCATATGACTAAACAAGCTAATAGGAGGATGTTACCAAATAGCTTGCACCTCATTCAAGAGCACTTGAAATAGCATGCATGAGTCTAGTATCTTCTTGGTAGGATTTTAAATACCTCTGTGTGACTGCAAATGCACCACTAGAATAAAATGATGAACGTGTCTTTGCATAAAGAGGGGAGGCAGATGCAAATGCCTGTGTTGATGAAGAAGCTCTAACAGATGTCCCCCTGCTTTAAGCTAGATGGAATGCAAATCACCTGAATTTTCCTGATGTCTCATTGACTAATTACTTCTAAATACTTTTTCAAACCTCAACTTCATGGAAAAAAAACCAACATTTTCATTCAGCTCACGAAGCAGGCCTGTAATGATGGGCACAACATATTTTTTTTTCCCTATTTTCAAGTCCTCTGTTCATCTAGCATGCTGCAAACCAGGGTGCAGCTGGGAAAAAAAGCAAGGAAAAGACTGAGAGGGGATCTTATGGTTACAAATATCTGAAGGGTGTCAAGTAGAAGGGGCCAGTCTCTTTTCAATGATGAGAGGTAATGGCAGCAAGGTGAAACACAACAATTTCCATCTCAACACATGGAAAAAACACAGTTTTCAACACACTGAGCAGCACTTCAAGTCTATCCCTGCTGCCTCCTCTCACTTGCAGACACTTGTTAGAACTTAATTATCTATTCTTCTTTTAAACTTGTCAGAACTCATCAGACAATCCTTCTTCCCATAAAAAAAACCCCAGATTTTTAGGTCTCCAGCTGGTTTCTGAGCAAGAAACAAACAAATCTGAGCTGCTGTCTCCCCCCAGTGTCAGCATATTTTCTTTTTCAAGGCTGCAACTGAAGCACATAACATGCCAAAGGAAAAAAAAAACCTCCTGTAACCTATCCAGTGATAGCAGAGCTCAAAACTCTACCCTGGTATATCAGGGAACAGACATTGGTTCTGTTTTGTAAGACCTGTTATTTCAATAAGAAAGATGGGGACAGTCTTTTCAGAAGGACCTTTTACAACAGCACAAAGGGTAGCAGTTTTAAACTAAAAGAAGGATTAGACAAGATATAAAGAAGACATTTTTTTATGCTGAGGGTGGTGGGAACAGTGGAACAGGTTGCCCAGAGATGTTGTAAACACTCAAGATCACATTGGACATGGCTCTGAGCAGCCTGATGTAGTTGAAGATGCCCCAGCTCACTGAAAGGGGGACTAGATGACTTTTAAAGACCCCTTCCAACCCAAACCACTCAATAATTTTATGATTATGTACCTGATTCTTATGACAAAAACTCCAGGCTGTCATCCTGCTCTGACACCCATCACAGGCTCTAGGGGTTTTCTATACTGTAGTGCTACTCCAAGCCTAGGAAAAAAGCAATGAGGAAAGGTCTCCTTTGGGTTAATTTTCTTCTTGCATATGTTTGGCAAGGTAGGGCCCCCAGATTTTAATGCCAGTCTGGATGGCTTTGAGTGCTGAATGGTGTTCCAGTGGTGACCAATTGCTTTCATGATCAATGACTGGCTTTAAAAGTATATTTCAGTAGAGAATATCTCTGCTTTCTGTTTCAGTTGAAAAAAAAAAAAGCAAAAAAGGTCATTATTATTATTATTGGTCTAGAAAAACCTGCTCTTGGTTTAGATTCTAAAAAAAATCCTCTGAACTGGAGCCAATATTCAAACCCCTTCTGCTGCACAGACTGAGTACTAAGTAGCCATGCACAGTTCTCAGATACTGTGCATAACAAAATGATGGCATAAACCTCCTAGCAGGAAAATTCCTCAAAGGTGACAATGTGATTTGCATTAATCTGAGGAATCCTAGGTCCAGAAAGTGGTCTGTGAAGATCTACCTGGAAAAGCTCCTCTCGTGGGTTTGTTCATCTGAATTCAACACAAGGGCCCACAGATTTACATCCTTGCAAGGAGCAATCCCTGCTTCATTCCATCTGTCCATGAACCTTGTACACACCCATACTGGACTCAAAATGCTTTTGCCCTTTCAAACCAGCCACCTCCTGGCAGATAATGTTGAAAAGCTGCCTCCCCTGCAGCCCTCTGGGTACTATTTGAGTAAGCAACCAAGGCCACTTAATACAAAGGTTATTTTAATGCATAAATAGAAGCTTAGCTATTTAGCTGTATGTATAAAAAGTGAACAGTTTGAGTGAATGGCACTCTTGAGGGTTTCACTCCTTTGACACATCCTTCACCTACCAGGAAGGCTTCATTCTCCCAGGAAAGGAATCCAACACAAACTGCCAAGTGCCAGGAAATCTGCAGGGTGGGGAAACAGCAGTGAGGACAGTGGGTATGACAGGATGGCAGCACATGGGGAATGGAAACCCAAAATCTTTCAGTTTAATTTGGTAATGTTCATTTTCTGCTCTTTTATGCAGAAAGAGGGGTGTAACTAATATGGAATGGCAGATTCTTTTCTATCTTAATTAATTGACTTGAGAGGTTTTACTGCATCATCCTGTCTGGCATGCCTCTCATTTTTTTTTTGTCCAATTTAACCATCTCTTTATGTATCAGGACTTCCCATGCAACTGGTTTGGCATAAAAAAATAATGCAATTAAGAGCAGACAAAAGATGCTGCACAAAGATCTCCTAAATCACCAGTCATGGGTGACAAGGCTTCTGGTGGCAACTGAAGTCTCTACCAAGCACAGGGATGAGTTGGGTGTGCAAATGAACTGCAAGATCCCAGGAGGTGTAAGAACTCAGATAATGGTGATAGTTCTGATTGCACAATCAAAATGCATCCAAGTGAAAGTGTAATGGGATGAATATGCTAATGCCATTATCAACACCAAGATGTTGAATAAATTCTATACCTGAGAGGCTCTTCAATCATCCTTCTTCTCTGCTTCCCTTTTCAATTTCTCTTCACGTTCCCTTCTCAGTTTTTCTTCAATTTTTTTACTCTGGTACATTTTGACTCCAGCAAATGCTAAGCAAAGGATCAATGTTTTAGCTGCCAAAATATACATCAGCAATGGGAAGTTCTCCAAAGCCTGAAATGCAAAATTATATATTTAGGCAGTAAGTGGAACTCTTGGACAATTGAAAATGAATCCACAGGGATGCTATACAGCTTCCTATAACAGCACTATTCACAGCAATGGTAATGCTCTTCTGGTCATGTTTGGCACTTTTTTTTTTCTACAGGAAACTTTAAACCAGGCAGATCAACATTTTAATCCCTGGTAGTTTTGCAATTAACTTGCCCACGTCCTGGAGGTAAAGATAAAAGCCTTTAAAGCAGAAGAAAAAGAAAACATAAATACAAATTTTAAAATATTTAAACCCCAAAAGTGACAGCCCCCAATGACTCAGTTTCAACAGCTGAAATTGTACATGTTTCAACATGTCAGAAAAGCATGCTACTCTAAGTGCACATGGAGTGGCAAATAAAATGCAACTGGGTAATGCTGGAATACAACTAGAACAAGAGTGGCACAGGCACTCAGTAGATGTTCATTCCAGGATATTGAAGGTACATTAATTTCACAGCACACTGTTTCTAATAACCCTCTGGCCTGCAGAATTGGTTGTGCCTTTCACTGATGCACAGCAGGTTCTCAGTGCCAGCTCCCCCTTAGCAAGTCTCCCAGTACCCCTCTGTACCCTTCCAGCACCTCATAAAGCTGAATTTGAATTAAAATCTACACATCAGAGGCTCAAGTGAGGTCTTTTATGATGTTGATCTCTAGGAGATGCACATTACCTCTGACATTAGGTCACTCATCTCCAATTTTGCAATCTCCCCATATGCTGAAAGTGGTAATCTCTGTACAACACCATAAGAGTAACACCAAGGCTTGGGGTTAGCACTGCTGCCTTGATGAATGGTTTGGTTTAACATGTTAAAATTGTTAATTCTGTGCCTTACATGCAGTGTTCATGGCCACAATATACCAAAAGACCCAGAACACATCCTGCAGTTATGGAAGGAGCAGAGGGAAGAGCAGCCAAAAAAAAGCCTGGAAAGAGGAAAGCCTGGAGGAGCAGTGGGGGGAAGAGCAGAGCAGCACTGCACTCAGCTCTAACCTTCAACCTAGGCAAGAAAACCACCTTTAAATACAGGACCCACCCACCCACATCTGCTTGAAAAAGCAAAAATTCACTGCTTTATGAATGTGAAACATCCTCACCTTCCAGTTAAATGCCACCATCTTGGCTGCAGAGTGATAGGGTCAGTCCCACAGCAGGTTGCACTGAGTGTCACACTTCTAAAGGCACAGCCTGGGTCAGCAGCATCTTGAAGAAATGAAAATGTAAAAAGAATTATCCAGCATGTTTCCACTCAGTAAGTCCACCCTGCACCTCTCTGAAGAGCTCATCTGCTGCACAGTGCCTGGCAGAGTACTGGTGCCACATGGTTCAGGAGTGCCCTATATGGGTCATTCAGGAGCTGAGTGACAGGAGCAGCATCTGTGCTGCTGAAGGACAGTTTGACAGACCCTGGGCAGGTGCCACAGAGCAGGAGCTGGGCTGCCATTATGTGCAGCACACCCCAGCAGCTGTCCAACCAAAAATCACTCAGGATTGACTGTGTTGACCCTGAGTTGTGAAGCTCCCTTCTCCTGTTGATAAAATGTCAGGGCAACTGTGGACTAATGAGTCAGGAGTGGTACACCTAGAAAAAAAAGCATTTTATCTTCTGATGTTTCCACCAGAATTTCAGTGACCATCAAGATCTGAAGCTCCCTGACAGATTCTCATCTGATGCATGGCAGAATGTTGACTAGGGTGGGGACTTCATCAGACACAGTCTTCACTCTTCTTCCAAATTGCTGCAAATTCTGCTTCACTCTGAATCAATTCTGCCACGTGTTCTAAAAAGGCAAGAATTCAGCCATTCAAAGACAGGCTAGCACCTGGCATATGATGCTGAAAATGAGGTTTTAAGTGATTTTTTACATACAGAAGAAGTTCTAGGCTCAGCAAATGTTGAGCAAGCCCATCTGGGGGTCTAATTGCAGGGTACTGCCCCACCAGCAAGATGCAGTATATCATGTGTATCACAGTGTGCACTCCTGCAAACACACTTGGTTGCAAGTCAATTATTTAAGCATTTAGCACAACACTTCTGCAAACATTTCCACTTTGCTGAGACATGAAGCTGCCTAACTTGTGTATACACCAGTAGCTCCACTGCAGTCACAAAGGATGGGAAGTAAAGAAAGCCTCCCTTTGTTCTGAAGAGAGGTGTTTTGATCCAGAATGTTTCCTGAGAAACTGACACTTTTGGCTGTCTGTCCTCAGTGTCTTCATGTGGTTGCAACTAAGCAGGAGAGCCTCTGCTCTCTCCACACTGCATTCCCACATCCTATGCCACCAGCCTCTAGTGGTCAAGCACTTTTCCACATTTCACCTCTTGCAGTGTCTGTATGATCCAGTCTTTAATAAATACAGCTGAAACTGCAGGAAAAAAAAAAAAAAGAATGGAGCTGGGGCAAAGTGCAGAGAAGAAAGTGGGAAGAGGAGATAAAAAGGAAGGATTCATTTCACATTTGAAAAACAACATTTGTTAGCACTGAGGTCATCAATACAAAAGCAAAAAGCTCAAACGCTGTGCTTTCAAGGTTGGGAGATCTTAAAAGCATACAGGCAAATGAACAGCTGAAGTTTCATGTTTGCCTTTTCAGAGGCAGATAAGGCACAGAGTTCAGAACACATCCACAGCCAGGCATTGTTCATTCCCTCAGAAAATGCAAGCTCCCTTGACAAACACAGTGCTACTGGGAGCAGAGACTGGGCCCCACAGAAGGTCATTGTTACCTTCACTCACAAGCAAGGAGGACTCGTGTTGAGCCACGTGAGAAAGAAACAGGAGCACCAGGATCTGCCTGAAGGAGCCTGTGACAGATGCTCCATAAGCTCTCCATCAACTATTTGTTGACTACTATGCAGGGCAGGGATAAAATTATATCACCCACATGTATCAGTGGCCTTCTTCACTGTGACTGCCACTCACCAGCCTATTTATGCCCAGACATTCCCTGTGATGCAGATCAAACTACTGCAGATGGGAAAGGAAGAGAGGTTCTGCCCAGACTGCACACCTCAGTGCTATACTAAGAACCTACCATTAGCTCCCAACACTGTGAGGTCTTCTGGGTGCAGAGCAGCCAGACAGGGTCACCAGTGCAGCCCTAGAAGCTGATGTACAGAGTAAAGCTAAACTGCTTGTATGGAGGGCTGCATCAAGTCCCAGAGCTTCAGCTGTTAGCAGCCCAGGACCCCTGCACAGCACCATGTTGTGCAACACAGACCACCCTAGACAGACTCAGCAGTTGGACCCAAGCCTGTGGTGGAGCCCAGAATTGAATCCAGTCTCTCAGCCACTGAATTCCAGCTCCAGTCCACCCCAGCACCCATAACACAGCCCAGTCACTCACATCATTGTTTGCAACTGGCCTGCAACATCTACACAGGCATCTGTGTACTCACCAAGCCACTTGAATTTTCTTGGCTGAACATTTTGCACAGCCTGCCAATAACTCCAACTACTCAACTAAATGGGACTTGAGATATTCTTTTGACTGCTACAGATTTCTGAGCAACTCCATTTCAATACTTTGTGAAAAGCTGTAAAAGTCACCAGGCACAAGGTCTCAGAAAGCAGTGAGCTACTAGGATTAAGTTAATTTAAAAAGGAATGATGGCTGAGTATGACCTGAGCTAAAAAAAAAAGGATTTCACTTCACCTGTCTCTTGTTGCTGCTTTAACACACAGATTTCAGGAAGTAAAATGCACATTTCCCTCATGAACAGTCACTGGAGGACCCACCTGTGACCTGTTGTGTCATGAATCAGGCCACGTATCTGCAAGACATTGAGCCTCCTCAGAAAAAAAAACAAAACCCAAAAGACTACTGGGTCATGGAAAAACACAGTAACATGGCAAAGCCCAAAGGCCACAGAGAAACACAGTGGAAGCAACTGTCAGCCAGAGCTGCTGCACTAACAATCCATCACAAACCACTGTACTGAGAAGCACACAGACCTATGCACATTTACAGCCTCTGTGTGTAGGTGGGTCGACACAGCCCTTTAAGAAAAGACCTCTATGTTCACTCAGTTTATACTGGTGTCACTGCTACAGAAATGCCTGAACTAACACCAACTCAAAGAACATCAAAAACATAAAGCCCCATAAGATTGTCATACCTAAAGATGCAGAAATGAAAATGTCAGCGATCCGTCTGGAAGCTCTTCAGATGCTCCAAACTCTGCAAAATAATAACAGAGCAGATGGGATAACTCATGGCTCCTGGATTACAGTAAAATAAAATCAAACAAAAAATGTCAGTGGCACATCAGACTGCTGTTACAGTGTCACATGTGTGACTGTTGCACCGTGGCTTCCAGGGCATCATTTCAGCCATGTCACAGGTACAGGTCCTGCCCTCCTGTCACCACCTTGCTCTGAAAGCATCTGCTGGTCTGACAGCCTCCCTGGGGAGTCTCCTTCTCTGGAGACACTCAAGACCCTCCTGGATCTGTTCCTGGGTGACTTGGTCTAGGTGACCCTGCTCT
>JANHGL010012086.1:0-22447 GCA_024611195.1 Ceyx melanurus | reverse complement strand
CTCAGAACGGGCCTGAAGGAGCAGAACACAGGCGGTTCTGGCCGGCGAGACGAGCCACCGCTGGAGGAGGCTTCCCGGCGATTCACAGGCAGTGTGTTTGCAGCTCGCTGCTCGCCTTACTGAACCTTCCCGTCTGAGGAAAAACCCCCGAGAGGAACGGAACTTTCTTTTTTTTTTCTTTTTTTTTCCCCAAGGGCAAATGAGCGTGATGCTTTCAGGCAGGATCCCAGCAGTTGGTTTGGCAGGCCGGAGTGGGCCGGGGCGGGAAATCGTTGTACTTTTATTCCCCTCTTTGATCCCAGCCGGTATGTAAAAGAATCGCAATTACTCTTAGCCAGCACCTTTTACCCTGCAGCACCCAAATTCAAATACAAACCTGAACATCAGCTTCTTTTTTTCCTCTCCTTTTTTTTCGGTTCTGCAAAAACTTCTCGAGTGGCTTTTCACTTTGTGATCTCTTTTTGTTGTTGTTGTTGTTGTTGGTTGTATGGGCTGAAGTCCCCTGGGTGGCAGCCCGAGCTACTCATTCATCATCATAACAACCGTTTAGTGTAAAATTAACAACAACTTAACTACTACAGCAATAAACATGGTCCTGCATTACCACAGATTGATGAGGATTACTTAGTTACAATCAGCTGGGGCACAGACTGGAGAGGAGAAAGGCTGCCAAAGAAATAGCTTTCCCAAAGTTTCAACCTGAACTTCCCCCCTTCGCTGTTGCTGATGCTCGGGGGCTTGGGTTGGGAGGAAGAAAAGGGAGGGGAATTTCCTCCACCCCCCGGAAAGTTGGCTCTGTTTGCCTTGTGGGAAGAGGACAAAGTCTCTTTCTTATCGTGTGCATCTGTTCACACACCTGATTTCCTCACCTTGTATCTTGAAAAAGATTGGTTGATTATCTCAAACGTACTTAGCATTTAATTCCTTCGCTGTTTAAATTCGCAGCTTAACCTTCTAAAATGCAGAAGGCGGACTCCTAAACGAGCTGACAATCGATCACAAAACAACAATGCATGAGAAAGAAAAGCTCTCGGGTAAATTGCTCCGGACTGCCACTAATGCAACATGTTGGGTGTCTTTCTCTCATTTCCCATGTAAACTCAGAAACGCTCATCACGAGAAACAAAGGACAAGGGGGAAATAGTTAAGCACACCTAGAGCTGCCGCCAAACAAAAGAAGAAAAAGCCTAAACAAACCCAAGGTTTTCTATTTCTCCCTGAGCCAAGTAATCCCTTTGATTACATCTAATACCTGCCAAAACCCAGATGGTATGCCCACCCATCTCACAGTGTGATAATGCCACATTGTGAAATCTACCCATTAATATTAATTGTCAGCTAGAGAATCTGTCTGAACTACTAAAGCTTGAGGTTGCCTTGAGAAAGCAGGGCATGATTTAGCAGGGATTTTAAGATAATTCTTATTCTTTCGTTCTCTACCTCACATACGTAGAATGTTAAAACAACAGCCCTAGAACGTGATTCCGATTTCTGCCTCTCTCCAACCTGGTTTTAAATTGCTGTGTACTTGGGGTCTGCACCTACTGACCACAGCATTACCTGAGATGGGTGTGGGTGTGCAGGCTCCACATGGGTGCTTTGCACCGATTCAATCCTGACTCCCTGCTCGACACAGATGCTCTCAACCACACATGTGTAAAATGATTTTTTCTTCTTTGTTTCTTTCCATCGCTTCCCCAATATCCTCTCCATAATGGACTTGGTAATCCTTGAGAATTACCAGAGGAGTCTTTTGGATGCTATTTTTTTTTTTCCAATTTATTACATAGTCAACTCGGTGGCCGAAGATGGTGTAAAAGAGGAGTAGAAGTGGTAGCGTAGTAGTGGAGCTGCACTCAGATTTTGAGGAACTACAACTGGGTTTGAGACAGAAAGGGCTCAGAAAAGAAAGAGGAGTGTGAATGAGAGGCATTGGAATAAATACGTATTGTCATACATCAGGGGAGCTAGTACTGCCTCATTTCAAGCCCTGTTTTTAGAGTAATAGTGGTCGTTATTCGTGATGATGTCTGACGATTATCATTCACCTGCAGGCGTCCAGGCTCATTCTCCACTCATTGTGGCTCTGCTGACATGCAAAAAAGTAAAGCTGGGATCCTGCTGGGGCTCAGACAAATCCCCAGAGGCAGGTTCTGGTCTCGAACTGCACTGAACTGTCCAAGAAAGCGGTGACAAATTTCGGTGTATGCTGTTCTCAAAGTGGCCTGTCACTAAATAGCACCAATTTTACCTGGATGAGCTGTAAATGTGGGACCTGAAGGTATAAACGTTTGTTTTGACCTCTAGTCGAGCTGTCTTGTTACTGATCTCTGGTATAGATGCTGTATGTACTAGTGGCTCGATGTAAGCTGGCACTTCTGCGATGGAGGGGGGGGAAAAAAAACAACTTATGCAAGCAAGAATGTGGCAAAGCTACCGCGGTCTGGAAATTCAGGTTCCAAAGTCAGCTATTCCGTCCTTCCCTCATTCCTTTGCATCTGGCTATTCTGCAGAAATTTAGGTAATAAGGCTCTTCGAGATGGGAACAGCCAGGCATATGAATATATGAATATGCAAGTCAGATTTGGATTATCAGAGGTTCATATCAACATAGGTGTGCATGGGGCTGTGTTTCTTTGACGTTTTTCTTCCCACTCTGTGGCTCGTTTGGCTCCTTGCTGTGGGATCTGCTTCTATCAGGCCACTACCCTAAGAGTTTTACAAGAGCTGCTTGGAAAGGTGCACACTGCATTCACCCAACACCACTCCAGAAACACCCTGGCATGGATTTAACGCCTGAAAATGTGCATTGTATTCCCCAGAAGCTGCCACCCCTCCCGGCTCTTCTGTCCCAAACAGCCAGACTGGGTTTGCTCCTCCTTACTTTCGCATCCTCTGTTGGGTCTCAGCTGAGTGGCACCAGAAAGAGATGTGGAATAAAAAGTGGAACAGAGGACTTTTTCTTGCTGCTGCTGAGAGCCCTGCTGACTTCAGCAACACTAAAGTTGTTAAGAATAGGTCTCTGCTAAATTTGCTGTTGTCTGCAGCTCTAAACTTCTCTTGACTTTACAACATGTGTGCACATGCACGGGGAGGGGAAACGCACAGTTTTTGGCAATTGGAAGTTTAATCAAAAGGCCACTTTTCCCATCTGTTCTTTTTGGACCCAGCCTCCCGAGGGTCAGTTTGATGCCATTTCATGCTGCTTCTAATCAATTTTATACCAGGAAGCAGTGTGAAACCTGCCTATTGGAGAGCTGGAGTGGCACGGAGCTCAGTACTGGGAACAGAGCTGGAAAAATATGTTGGGGATTTTGGGGCATAAACAAATGTTTCCTAATCTGGACTGCAACTCCGTGAGGCATGTCCTGACAAGCCAATGTGGATTGTAGCTGAAAACCACCGGGTTCTACTGCACTGTAACCTGCACATCCACCTCTTGACAGGCATGTTGTGGTATGCAGGCTCTGGAAAATAAGGTAACACAGATCAGGGAATCAAACAGGGTGATGATCACTGTGTTTTTGGCTTCGTAGAGCCAAAGGAAGCAGGTAGTAGTTTGTACTCGGTATTTCTTGCGTGACCATTTGGATCAGGCTTCACTTTTTGGAGCTTGCAGCCCTAGAGGATTAAAGGATTTGGAAGACATTGATAATTTCTCATGGTCTGTTTCTCCCCTCTATCCTTTCCATCTTGCAATTGTCTCTTCCATGACTGGGCAAACGCAGGTATGTGCTGATTCCTGGGGGCTCTGTTCCTCACTCCACACACCCTGTAGAGAACCACACAGAAGAACTAAGAGTAGTAGGGCCAGAGATGGAGCAAGACATTCTCAGCAGGGCTGGCAAGACTCTGGTTGAGCTTGGTGCTCTGTAAAGTGCTTTTGGTAATGTGTGACTTTGGTTTATGGGGATTTTTGCAGGCAGGGAACACAGCTCTGTCGGCTGTGCTGACCTCTGCTCTTCACATAGGTTATGCCTAGGTGATTCTCAGTGGAACCTAAAGGTTTGCAACCTAAAGCAGCCCCATTAGACATAGAATTTACACTGCATGTAGTTGTAACTCTCCCAAGGCCCAGGGCTGGTGCTTTTGAACAGTAGTTGTTATTTTCTGAGGACAGGTTCCCCTCAGAACAGCTGTCTCTGTGTGCAGTGAGGGATCTGCAGGACACACAGTTGCTGACTTGGTCCTAGAGTTGTTTCTGGGTTAAAAAATGACCCTCTTGAAGAGTTAAGAAGCAGGCCTGTTGGCATGGAGCTAACCATGGTGCATCTGTTCTGAAAAGAAACTCTTGAATTTGACAGGGAAGAGGTAGAATATACTTTTTTTTCCTTTAACACATAAATGCTTCTCAGTGCTATCATTGTAGCCCGCCCTGGAGGGCAGCTCTTCAGCTATGCAAACAGCACAGTTCTGATGGTTTGGGCTTTCCTCAGTTTAAGGAATTGCTGATTTTCCTATTCTTGCAGAGCAGAGCTGTGAGAAAGCAATGTGTTCCAGCATTTCAGCTGCTCCAGTGACAGGTATTAGCCCAAACTTAACCTTCATTAGCAATTAATCTAGTGGTGGGGGTACTTCTGTAGCTGATTTAAACCAGTACTGCACTGCTTTGCTCTCTTCTTCACTCTGCAGCTCTGTGCTCTTGTTGGGTGCTGCTCCTGCTGCTCACCTCTCCCTTGTTTAATCAGGAGGAAACAAACTCTTGTAAAAGGTAATTTTTTTCTTTTTTTTTTCTGGCTTCTTTCTGTCTGAGGTCAGCAAAGTGGCAGTGCCACCCGGAATGGAAGCAACTCCAGGGTGAGCCACCCACTGCTGCTGGGAATGGGGAAAGGTGTTCCCAGAAGTGCTGTGGTGCCACTGCTGTGGGTGGTGGCCTCGGCTGGCCTGTGGAGCTACAGGTTTTTAGGGGGAGATCCCCAGAGGATTCCCTGTCACGGGCTTCCCTCCTGCACACAAAGAGCCAAAATCCCCAACTAACTGCAGAACAACAAATCCTTGCTCTAGTTTCGAGTTTTATTCTGATTAACAGAAGCCAAAAAGGAACTCAATGCACCTTAAAATAAAAATACTTTGGAAAGCAACATCCAGGACTGCGCCGATTCCCTCCAGCACCTTTTGTTCTGGCTGAGAGGTACAACAATAAACCTCAAAAAGCAGCTTCTCAGGCTCTGGGAGAGCTGCAGTTCCCAGGAATTTCCACTGGGCTCCTCTGCTGTTCCAGCCAACAGAAGGGCCATTGAAACCCTTCCTAGCCTAACCCAGCCACTTCCCAGTCCACACTCGGTATTGTTTCTGTCTAGAGGTTTGCATTACCAAGCCTGACAGGTGTCACGGGTTATTCTGCTCTTAGGGCTAGTTTTGAATAATAATAATAATTAAAAAAAAATAATCTGGGAATATTAAAAATATCTGAGAAAAAAAAGGTGTTTCTAAGATACTGGAAATCCTGTTACGTGGCATGGTTCTGGTTTCTGGGCTGTCCAGATGATA
This sequence comes from Ceyx melanurus, assembly GCA_024611195.1. Classification (NCBI taxonomy): domain Eukaryota; kingdom Metazoa; phylum Chordata; class Aves; order Coraciiformes; family Alcedinidae; genus Ceyx; species Ceyx melanurus. Next base: position 16,957 of record JANHGL010012086.1, on the reverse strand, counting down.
GGTTAGGGGGGATGCTGAAGCTCAGAAAAATACAATGACTGTTGTGTTACTTACACAATGAATCCAGGGCCCTCTGGTCGAAGCAGGTTTCTTTTCCCATTCATGTTTATTTTTCAGCAAAGTGAAACAAGGCAGTTTTATATATTCTCTCAGTATCTCTCTTTTTTTTTTTTTCCCCCACCAGCTCATGAATAACGTGACAAAATGTCCAGGAGGGTCGCAGACACAAACAGCTGCAATTTAACATCAGTAGTTAGCAAACAAGATACCCTGGAGGTAAGGAGGCTGATACCAAGAGGTATTAAAGATGCATTATTTGGGGGGCTGTGGATATCATTTAGGCTTCCCAACAAGGTCAGACTGATTGAATTCTCCCTGCAAAGGTCAGGCTGTGGCCTGGCTGCACTAACCTCTGTGCTCTCTATCTGTCTGCTCCCCAAGCCAGGCACTTTCAATAGGTGATTGTGTGTTCACCACTGGATGCAAAGCACTGAAATTACCTCCAGAAGTGTTTGTGTGGAGCTGCTGCTGACCCTGGGGTAGCTGGGACCCATGGAACCTTACACTGGGCTGCTGGGGAGAACAGCTGATATTTGACATTTCCTAACGTTGGGAGTGTTGAGGAGTGTTTGGCTTCATAAACATGGCACTGGAGCAGCAGAAATTCTTTATGCAGGTTTATTCCATGACCCTTGAAACATGTTTGTTTGGGTTTTTTTTCCCTAACACTGGCAAAAATCTAGTAAAAAAAACCAAACCACACAACTCTTACAATATTCACTTTCTCCAAAATGAGGAAAAATGAAGACACTGGTGTTTTGTGGACAACTTTATTTGATAGTCCAAGATTCTTCAAAATCTTCCTCCATAAGCAGGGAATTCTTTAAAAATAATTGACAGCACAAAATAAATATTCAATGTACTGTTATCTGTTAGGCACTTTCTTGCTGGTTTTTTTTTCAGTTCGTGCTAAACATTTCTGAATTCTAAGTCAGAAAGCAGTTTATTAATCTGAATACAACGAGAAAAAAAATAAGCTAGGGAATGTTTTGAGCTTTCAAGAAATATTTAGTCACACACAATAAACAGCAAAAAAAAAAATTCTGTAATTTTAGTGGAAAATAATCTTAATTTTAAAAGGAATAAAGAGATCTATTTTTTTTACCTGTGTGATTTGCACTAGAAGGAGATAAGGATTTGATACTGCTTTATTTTTTAGTTGAAGAGTATAAAAGTAAAATTATAGAATACAACATGAAATAATTGATTGTACCCTGCTAGCAAATGGGCTCCACACAGTGTTCTTTTTCTCAGGGGTACTGTAAGTCTTCCTTAGGTACCAGGCTTATAAACACCTGGTTTCAGTAATTATTTTACATTCATACATTCAAAGGTAAAAAGTTTTTGACCCAAAAATACCCAAATCAAGGAATTTGGAGCTTAAGATTCAAATATCTACTGGGTCTTGTCCTGTGCTGCCTCAAACCTGCTACTGAAAAATCACCTCAAAAGAGAGAAGTGCAAGAGCAATAATACAGATCACAACAGTCATTTAAAATCAGATTTCTAGATTTCTGCCTGAGTTTCTCAATTTAAATAACACACCTGGCAAACTAGTTCTGATAAGAAATGAAAAAATTCTGTTTTTCTTTTTGTGTGTGGTTTTTTTTCTGGCTATCTTATAAAATCAGCTGTTGCTTTTCAATGTGATGTGTGCTGATGAGTTGGGGATAGGATTTGGCTCTGGAGGCTGTTTCTGTGGCCTTGGTGTTGTTTGTTGTTTTTTTTTTTTTAATTCAAGTTTTGTTTTGTCTTGTTTGTGTTATTGTGGTGTTTTGTTGTTTTTTTGTCTTTTAAATTTATTTTTTTTTTAATTAAGATGAAGGCAGGGAGTGAATCTATGCACAGATCCTCAAAACAATTTAAGCAAGTGATGCAGAACCCTATTTATTTAGAATATTTGAGACCTCCCCCACACCCCCATGCCCACACTTCCATTTACTGGCAGCCAGCTCACCTTTTCACCAGGTTCAAGGGTTGCTGGAACACCACCTCTTTTGGGAAGGGTGCTTGGATTAGCCACAAGGAACCACTGAGGAGTGACACAAGAAGTCACCCCCCCACCCTGAGAACACCCAACTTCTGTGGGGTCTTATCTGGCCAAAGGAGCTGATATCTGAGCTGGGGTTTTTTTCACTGAGTGGGTATTTTTAGAGTAGTTCCTATTTGTGGTATTTTCTATCTACAGGAGTATTAAGGCATTCATTGCACCGACTGTTTACTTTAAAATACTTTGTGGGTGAGCTTTTATTGCTCAGGAATGGTGCCAGATGGACAGTCCTGGTGAACAAAGTCCTCACATTATCTACACAACAGGTATGGCACGGCCAGTGGGACATGAAATTTTCTTCCCTCTGCCCCTGCTCTGATCAGGGCCAGATTTGAAGATACATTTGATGGCACCTCCACCAGGCTTCTCCCAGAGCCTCCTCAGGGTCAGGCTCTTGGCAACTTCTTCAGGCATCACCTGTCCCAGAAAGGGAGGCAGGTTTTGGAGCAGTGGCTGCCTCAAAACACACTTGACAAATGTTTCTGACTCCTTAGACTTTTTGGAATTGCTTCTCTTCCTTCAGTGAGGGGAGGGGTGCAGTTTCCAGATGAGACTGAGCAGTGCTGAGGAGGTGGTAATGTCCATCCTTCATGCAGAACAAAACAACCTGTTGTGCATGGTCCCTTAATGATAGTCCATGGGGTTTGTTTACACCTCTGAGTGGCACACTGCTTATCAGAGGTCTTTTGTGGACTATTTAATAAAACAGAGGTGCTTCTCATCCCAAAGTCTCCCTGGCCTCTTGCTTTCCTGAAAAGCAAGCTCAGGCCTGGCTGAAAAAGCCAGCAGCCCTGGCAGCATGGTGAGCATGTGCTCATCTACCTGCCTAACACTGTGTTCTAGAAACCCTTAGCAGGGTCTAAGGCTATAGAATGGCTTTGCTTTGGAAAATAAATGCTGATAAACACTGATGTGACAACATCTGGTGACTCCCACCATAGGGTGGTGTTCTCCTGTGGCAACTTCATCCTCAAAATCCAAGGCTGCTTGGACCTAGGAGTGTGTTCTGATCCACCTATTGCCATGAGCTCAGACCCTCTGCATGGAAATCTCAGAGGTTTTCTGTGCTCAGCCCTATGAAGGGCATCTGTGGAAATTTCATGTGATGGATGCTGACCACTTTTATACCACTTTATTTCCTTTTCCTATTATTAAATTTTCAATTCTCATTTTCCCTTACTGTGTATTTATACTCCTGACAAGTTCCAGGGCAGCAGAAAAGCTGCTCCTCATATTCTTCTTACTTTTAAGCAGTTGATCTTTTTTTTTGGGGGGGGGGGAGTGTAGAAAGCATGAGGTGCTAGGCAGATAAACACAATTTCTGCATTGCAGAATTCCTGTGGGATGGAGCTGCAACAATTCACAGCTCTCCTGTCCTCGTGCTCCTTGTGAAACTCCCTCCAAGTCAAGATCTTCCAGTTCACATCCTCCACCTGTTGGGTTTGAATGGCTCCCTGCCCTCCAGAAACACTCTCCCCTCTGATCCGTGGCTGGTAGGAGCAGCATGGTGAGGGCAGGTTAGCTGAGCTGCTGCTGGCAAGAAATGAAATAAAGAGATTAAAAGAAGTCTGGCTGCCCAGGTGTGTAAAGCTGAAGGACAGCAAATAAATTAGTCCATATAAGTTAGAGAAAAAAATGTTATTTTTTTTGTCCATGGTAGTATAATTCCATCATTCTAATACCTTGAGGCACAGACAGATCTCAGGCCAGCTCTCTAGCAGGGACAGTTTCCAAAGTATTATGTGGGAAGCAGGATCAAACTTTTAATCCCTGAAATTAAAAAGGGAAATTTATCAGAGGGAAAAAAAAAAAAAAATACTTTGGGACTTTTGCAAATAATGAAAAGAACCAGCATTTATCAGTGTGAATGAAGCCCTGACCCGAAGCACAATAAACTGTACCAACACCTTTTGCACATCTAGAAGTTTAGTTATAACATTTTGGAGTGTTGTTTATGTTGCTGTAAAAAAAGGTGAGAAAATATCCTCATTTACTCTGCTTCCACCCATTGAGCAGATGGCAATTCAGAGCTCAAATTGTTGAAGTCATTTCACATTTTACTGATAAGTCCAATATGTTTTTTGACAAGTGATGCTCAGGCAGAGGTTACAGGAGAGCTCAGGTATCTCACAAAGCAAGGAGTTTACAAATCCTGTTGTGGTAGAACAGCAAATATTTTCCAGTTCTCACGTGGTTCTGAACATTTGCTAAAAGCTCTTCTGCTTCTTGTTTCAAATGCTTTCTGATTTGGGAGGCCACAGCTAGTACAGTTTGCTTATTTTACCTGTTTCCTCCACCTACATTCCTGATAGAACAAACCCCACTTCTGAGCTGAATATTCCTTATATTTTAAGTATATAATAATATGTAGAGATACCCATTGGATAAACAAACCAAACCAAACCAACCAAGAACTCTTCAGCTGTTCTATTTTGGGAAGTTTTGGTGCTTTAGGATGCAAACTGTTAATACTGCAGGCACTGGAAAATTCTCACCGTTGCATCCCTGGTTTTATCAAAATGTGTTAAATTATATGAGTGCAGAAATAAGGAAGAGTGGGTTTTCTTATTAATTGACACTCATTTTTAGCTGGCATGTGGTGACAGGTCCTCCAAACAAACCCAAGCCACAGATTAGAGCTGAAACTTTTGGAAATGCTCTAAATCTTTGTAGCACTGCAGAAAGGAAACGTAATATTAAACTGACAAATTGAATTTATTTTTTTTTTTCAATGTAATTCACAGTTTCTTCCTATTATTTTCTACTACCCACGGAGATAAAGCAAAACAAATTCCTCAAAACAGAGAGAAATAGATTTTCAGACACCTTTTCCCATTAAGTAATACATCTCTCTTATACATATGTACTGTCAAATATCTGTCCATTCCTGCTCTCCAGCCAGGAGTGTTGGCTGTGCAAACATCACAGAACCAACTCCTAACATATGTGCCTGGCTATAGATACGCAGGAAACTCTAGACAATAATTAGTCTGCATACATTATTTTGTAATTACAATTTGACATCGTCTGTTATATAATCTCCAGGCTGGTATGTGAGGAAAAAAAAAACCCCAGAATTCAGAATTCTTCGGAAGAAAAAAGAAAACAGTTGCTGGTAAAGGTCCTAGCGCTGGAGGAGCACGCAGGGGTCCAGCTCGACGCTCCAAGCCGGGCTCGTCGTTATGAACCGTGCACCTCCCACCTTGGGAGGGATGAGGAGCATCTCGGCAGCATCGCTGCTGCTCCGGCTGCCCCGCTCCCGGCCCGGGGAGCGCCGCCGCGGGCTGGGGACACCCGGCTCTCGGCAAATCCCCGAACACCGACCCCACCCCGAGTCCAAAACAACATCCAGTGAGTCGAGGAGGGGGCGAGAGGGATTTTCTACGGGAGCCGCTGCTCGTTCCCCGGAGCGGAGCCCCGAGCAGCGCCCGGCGGGGCTCGGATGCGCTGCGAGCCGCTGAGCCCAGCCCGCCCTTCGCCTTCCTTTGGGGGGCTGAAACGGGCTAGAGAGGGGACTCACCGTCAAAAAATCCCCACCAAACCCACACCAACAACCCCCCCAAACACACACACACAAAAACGAAACCAAAACACCAACAGAAAACAAAAACCCCGACAGAAAATAAGCGGAGTACGCCGGGAAACGCAGGGAGCGGGTTGGAAAGAAACAACTACAGTGCAAAGTAAATGGGTTGAAATGGCCAGGCTTTCATTCCTCATCAACAGCAAGCTTTATAATTTCCAGGTGCTGGGGAAAGCCTGGTCGTTGTCTTATAGTTTATAAATCCCTGCTGGGGGCGGGGAGGGAGGGGGGAAGAATCTTTGGAGGTGAATGAAATATCAAATCACGAGGCTCTATGTAGATTTATGATTGCATAAGAGCCTCGATCATTTCCATATATTGTAATGTGCTGTCCTTTCCACGACTGCCCAGCCCTCGGAGGGAGAGAGACGCTCGATTCTGCCTTGATCAATGCTGCCTGTGAAGCAAGGAGGAGGAGAAGGGGGGGACCAGGCTGGCACCAGATGGAGCAGGGTCTAGGGAAAGGTCAAGGTTAGCTCAGGCTGCTATTGAATCGGTTGCAGCCTCACAGATAGATCTCTGCCTCGGAGGCACCCACTGGGGCTTCTCAGAATCAAATCTAATAGAAAAGGCAGTCACAGAATGCAATCGCTTCATCTGAATGCTAAAATTGTTATTAGGCTACATTAGAGAGATACTGGGCACGTGATTACCAAAAAAGGAAGCCTGCCTGGCAGTTTGTGACTGAAAGAAAAGCTCTGAATATGTTGATACCAGCAGCAGTGTGCAAGGAGAAGAGATACCAGGAGAAAGGGGCAGGGAGAGACGTGCGTGTGCAGCGAGGGGATTCACACGCTGATGCACACGTACACACCCGTGTAGAATGGTCTAGGTGGCTGTGCAGGGACATATCTGTACATCTGAGGATTACAACACTCCATTTCTAGTGACTCCTGCAGTGGCTGCAGCCCTCCCAGAGCTCCCAGGACGTTTGCTAATTGATTTGGACAACAGAGATTGATTATTGATTACCGACCAAGAAGCGGGAGCCGGCGAGGCTCGGTGGAGAGTCCTTGCAGGATGTGCTGGCACTTGGCTTTTTCATTGGGATCCTGCTGGAGACATGGGGCTCGGGGGTTGTTTGGGGCCCCTCTTTTTCTTTCCCACCTCAAGCAAAACTCAGGGAGGAGATGTGAGGTGTGGACACGTGTGCACACCCCCCAGTGCTAGTGCGTGCGTGCGTGTTTGGAGCGGTGATGCTGACAGCTGCTTTCCAGGGATCAAAGTGAGTCCTTCCCTCTTACCATCTCCTCCACGGTACCTACAGCACAGCCAGATCTTAAAGAAGGATTTAGTCTTGTAAAATAAATGCTGGCTACACTAGATTAAACACGATGACTGCACTCCAAGGGTTAATAAATTTAGAATTAACAGATCGTCCCAGCTTGATACAGCTACTATAGATGATTTAATATGCAGCCTAAGCAGGTTGACAGTCAGCTCACAGATGCAGATAAGATCAAACAGTCTCTTGATTCAATAGATTGAATGGTTGTACTGAGTGTCTGGAAGGTGAGTGACAGTACATATATGGCAGGGGTTCTGGTAAAGAAGGGCTTCGATTCCCTACTGCTGTGCACTGCACTGGTTTTCCTTTTCTAGCAGTCAACCTTTTCCAGCAATCAAACCTGTAGTTAACATCAAAAAACCCATCTCAAATATAGTTGTGGAGAGTTATTTGAAGTTTTCAGTAATGAAAAGCTCCACGCTCTAATAGTAATCACCATTACTATTGCTAGTGTGCACTTCAGGTTCCTTCTCCGTGGTCAAGGCCACCTACTCCGTCCCCCAGGGACTCTCACTGGCCTTCAGCTCTCTGGCCACACAAGTCCACTTCCCTGGCAGACCTCAATCCACAGAAAGAAGGTATTTTGGAGCAAGAATGGTGATGCTTCACCCAAATCAGCCCCTGCCTGAGGTTTGAGGAGTGCAACCTCATCCCTAATGTGATCTAGAGGCTTCAGCTGTAGGAAACCCTGATAGGTGTAGAGGATGAGGACAATACCCCTGCATGTGTTTCTGGCTGAAGTTAATGCCTCTAGTAACTCTTCTGTGGTTATGTTTTCCTTCTTGCTCTCCTGTCCTATTTAAACAGGAATGTAAAACAGTGCTCGTGGATGCTGGTGAGCAGTGAAATGACAGAGTGGTCTCTAACAACTTTTATTATTTGATTAAGAGTAAAAGCTCTACCTGAGCCATTAGATTTCAACATATGAATACATTTTCAGGCAGTTTTAAAAATGCATATTCTGTATTTAATAGACCATCACAGGTCTGAACAGCATCTGACTGTTATATGGGGCCACCAGCACACCAATAGGAATATTTGTGTTAAAATTACTGCACATCTGAGCCCTTATAAATTATCTGGTTTGCTTTGGTGGCTTTTTTTAAACACCCAAATGCTCAGTCCATGGTTTTAACATTGGTGTAACAAAGCAATGCTGCTTGGAATTTACCATCAGAGCAAACCCAGAGTCCACATCACATTGCTTTTTCTCTTTGCAATTTTATAAACAGTCTTGGGTACTTTTGCAAACATTCACCTGTGAATCACACTTTGATTCTAATTTGGGAACCAGGGGTTCCTTTTAATCCCCTAAAAGCTGAGTTAGAGAGGGCCTTAGGGTCTATTTCAGACTACAGCTTCACAGGAAAGCATCCCCAGACTTTCCTGGGTGGGTCTGTGACACTGTGCTGGGATGAGCATCTCTCAGGTGAGCTGATGGAGGCACCACAGCCATGCCCTTGTCACTAGAGAGTGGGATTAAACTGCTTGTGCTTCTCAGGGCAAATGCAGAGCACTCCAATACCACTGAAGAAACTAAGAAGCAGAAAAACCCACAAACACACACCAAAAATACCCCTGTGGGGATGAGCATGAGCACAGAGAGGAGTTAGGGAGTCAAAGAAAAGCTCTCCCCTGTGCTGGGCAGCCCACAGAGGCTGAGCTGCAGAGGGGGCTTGGCTGTGGGGGACCCCATGGATTCCCCCCCCACCCCCAAGCCAAGGTGGTGCTGCTGCTTCCCAAGGCAGAACCAGCGAAACCAGTTCTGTGGCAGCAATTTGCATATTTATGGTACCTCCTGCCGTTCTCTGTGATTGCTTTACAGGCAGGAAAGGTAGCAGAAAAATAGAGAACCTCCTTTTTTTTTTTATTATTGTTAAAAAAAAGGCAAAAAAATACATGCACGGAGGCTCTGATAGAAGAATAAGCCTTGTAAAGCCCTTGGCAGGGGATTTGTTTACCAAACAGGTTTTTTTGGGTCTTAGGATTTGAAGGTGGCTGTGGGTTTTTGGTTGGGATTTTTAAGTTGTGAGGTTGAAGATGCAAGGCCCGTGCTTCTGTGCAAACTGCTAGAGATGAGCACTGATCATTTCAGGGAGAAATAATTAGCCTTGTCATATTCACTGAATGTATACATCTAAGGAGGAGGCGATCCTTGGAGAATGGCAAAAACATTCAATAGACACTTTAAAAGTATAGTGTCATGGTACATATATTTTTTAGTCCCTCTCATAAGAAATGTACAAATAGGCAGTAAGGCTTTGAATATAAAAGCTAATTAGGTCTCAATAGAGAATAGTTTCATTTTTATTGGCTCTGAGTACAAGGGCTGGCTGAGATAACACCTCAGCTCTGAAGCATTTCCCATGGGAGCTGCCATGGCTGTGTCCCCATACATCCCTACACATCCAGACAGCTCCAGTTCCAGGCAGCATGAACTGGGAGGTCTGGAGCTCACCTCAGCCCCGAGTTGAGGAGCCCCTTGGAGCTGCTGAGGAGAGGGGAGGGATTGCAGTGGGTCACAGCACTCCAGCCACATCTAGACCAAACTTCTCCTTGCTGCCAGTGGGGAATAGCAGTGACAGTCTGGTGTGGTTATATGGGCTGTATTTGCTCTGTGTTATCTATAGGGACTGTCTCCACAGCATCTGAGGCTGATGGGTTTCAGCACAAATAGTCTATGGGTCTCTCTCTCTGGGTGTTTGCATCTATTTCTCTCTCCAGGCCCCCAGAACTTAATACGATAGCACAAATTAAATTCTAAATTGTGAATACATTCATTTCAGTATGGTAATATCAAACTTTGTATGTATTTCTGATTTCTGTACATATTTCTGATTTCTGTATTTAATTTCCCTTGCCTTTTATTTAATGCTGGGGAACAGTTTTTCACCGAACAATAGCTCTAGTACAATAACTCCCCCCAACCCCAGCATTCATACTTAATGGACATCAGCCTTCCTATGTCATGCTATACAATACACTTGCATGTCATTTTAATTGAGTGAAATCATATTCATACTGGTGGTAGACAGCATTCTTTTCACTGCAGTCAGAATTCATACTGCACTGTAAAAATTCGATGTGCTGACAATAACAAATGGTGGCAAAACTGTCCAAACTGCTCAAAGGAGTGGGCTCTTATCACAAGTTATTCACCAGCACCACAGCTTTCTGTGCTGCTTTGGGCTATGTAATAATATATTCTTCTGCCTATAGAGAGTTGCATAAAAATATTATTGTGAGCATTCTAACAATTAAGCTGAATTTTTGCACAGCACAAGTACAGCAAAGAAGAAAATCCACAGGAAAGCTGGCCTTATTTTACAATGCAGAAACAGACTGCTGCTCTCTTAACAATTAATTATTCTTCATCTGCATCCTCACACAAACTACGTCGTGTTCTGCAAAAGCACAAGCTTCTTTGCTAAAGCTAAACCTAAATGCTACCTGCAATAGCAACATAAAGTGAATCCAGAGAATGATTGTGCCTGTTAAATTTCTGTTCAACACATTCAAAGTGACTGGAAGTTGTAGCTCTAAAAAGCCACCTAACACAAGTTATTTACTAAAGATGTTAAGGTGCCAATATAATGGCATGCTTGAGTAGGTGCTTACTTTAAGCATCTAAGTGTAGCTTATGTGCCTAGAGATAAATATGTGCTTAAGAATTTAGCAGTACCTAAGGCTAAGTAGATTCCTCTGGTAGGGGATACACCGAGCAGGGTTAGGAGGAAGAAAATCCTTTTTTATTGCACTGCCCTTCTCTGTTACCCTCACACCAAGTGTGCCGGGAAGAAGAGGCTGTATTCAAATCTTCTCTTGTCCTGTGTCACAAAACTAATTTATCCATGGTAGTAACTGCTTTTTGATTGCTGATAGTGGGTTTCTTAGATTACAGAGTTGTTTTGTTACTCCACCTTTTTGAGGTTTAGTTGGATTTATTCTTCAGGACGAAACATTTGCAATTCCTCTTTTCCCTCCTGCCACATCCAGATTCCTGGCACTTGCCAGATTTCCTCTTAGGAAGAGTTTGAGCCCCTTGAATCTAATCTTGCACAGAAGCATGACAACCTTCTTATGATCCTAAGAAGATCTTGCTCATAAACAGCCACTCTGCTAAGAGATCAGTAGCTGCTCTGCATGTTTTATTTGGTAAGGATCAGACAAAGCCTGCCCAGCTCTCCTGCCCTTCTCCACTGATGAACAGATAGTTTGTGTGCCCTGGCTGAACACGCTGCTGCTTTAAACCTTTCTGTTTCTTCCTGAAGAGAATCTCACCAGAAGTTTGTCCCTGGTGTAGCCTTCCCTATCTGTGCAGCTTGCTCATTTACTTCTGAGCTGAGCTGCCTGTGTGCTGCTGGCTGCTGTCTTCACCTTGTCCTCGCTGGGCACCTCTCCACAATTAGCAGCTCAAGTCAGAACATGCATCAAAAAAGCTGTTTGTGGCAGTGACCTGTCCTCCTTACTGCTCACAGGCTTGAAGATAGTGACCTGCTTAGGTAAATTTGGATCCCAGCAGTGACTCCAATGACTTAGGTAAATGGCTTGGGATCTAAGGAAACTCAGAAGGAACAACTGGTGAGGTGGGCATGGAAACTTCTTGGGTCTAGCTGTGTGCTAGATCTGTATGCAATCTGCTCAGCTTTGTGGACCTGGGCAGGGCACCATTGTGTTCTGTTAGGGTTGAGAAAAATTCCAGCTCTGTGTTTTAACCAACCACACTCTCTGGCTTAGTGTGATTTGAGGTGGTAAAAACCACCTCTGAGAAGGTTAAAACCAGTGAAAAGAGTTACGGAGAGCAATTCTCAGTTACATCCTTTGTAACACAAAGTGATATTGAAGCTCATGCTTTATGTTCCAAGTTGAATGGCTCATCCCTTTCCAAGTGATACACATGGGACTCACTTCCACACCGTTGGTTTTGGGGGGTGAGGGTTGGAGGGGGGGTGGAAAGCCCAAGAAGATGAAAAGATGATGATAAACTGTTAGCAAAGTGACCACTGCTCTACCAGATGTTTTCCTGCCCCTAGCTATCCTTACTGCATTTACAGGTAATTGAATTGACCTAAATGCTCTGCTGCAACATGCCAAAGCTGTATTTTAGATTGTGGGTTCTGTGAGCACCATCTCTGGGCACGGGGGTTGCTGTGAAGGGGTCTGAGAAATGTGCAACTGGCAGTGTTATCTGCAGCTGATGTACAAAGTGAACACGATTTAGGAGCTTTAACTCCCTCCTCTTTGAGACATTTATGTTCTCTTACACATTTAGGAGACTCTTAAGGTAGATTTAAGGGCCGTTTCTTGTTTGGGGTCTCTTTTTGGTGCACAGAGCTGGGGAATTCTGGCACATAGGCCCTGTGAACTCCTCTGGGTAGCTGTAGCTTTAACTTGGATACTTATATATATATACTGTTTGGTATGGAGCTTCAGAAGAGCTAGAAGTACCAAATCCATGCCCTAGATGTCAGTAAAAGAAAAAAACATTAAAACCCATTAAAAATCGCTTTATAAAGGTCTGTGAATCAAGCAACGGGTTAGCCAATTATTCATAAGATAATTCCCTATATGGACTGACAGTTGGAGTCCCAAGTTTCAGCTCAATCAAATTTACACAGCCCAAGTTATAACCTCTTCAAGATGGGGATTGTAGCAGGAGCACTGACAGACCTTAACTACTGTGCCTCTTTAGTAAGGAGAGCTCAACTATTTCACTCGTGTGGTGGCTGCTGGTGCTGCTATAATTAAGACTGTATGGATTTGCATTATAGGTCAAGTTCTGGGAGATTTTAAATGCACATAGTTGAAATCGTGTTAGCTTTGCAACAGTGAAACTGCCAGGGACATGTTACATGTTTACTTGTAAAAAGAGGTCTCATAGAAAATGACAAATAGCTAAGTACTAGAACAGTACAAACTAAAACCAGTTTGGCTGAAATCAAAGATTTGATTAAAAATCAGATTTTGTGGGCATTTGCTAGTGCTTTCCTCTGCCTGCCCACACACAAGCCAAACTGTTTATATGCCTCAGAGGAAGGTTTTTGCCATCTGAAAGTCTGTTTCCCTAGCACTTTGTGCCATTTATTTTAGTCATCCCCAGAAAAGTCCAGTTAAGGTTCGGGGCTCATCATGCTGAATGCTGTGCAAGCAGGGGCAGGGTAAAATCCAAGACCTTGCTTGAAAAAGGTTTGAAAAAGCCTCCCCAAGTTCAGGGTTTTATTCTGGGTCCTGCCTAGGGCAAGCTGATAACAAAATCTTGGTGTCACCTGACGCTCAGATGTTTGTTATCCTGCACAGACTTGCTGCTGTACATGCTGTGCTTGCTAGTAAGTGCTTGCAGAATCAGAGTTTGTTTTGAGCCTTTATTAAAAAGGGAGGGAAAAAAAAACCAAACCAAATCCCCCAAAAATTAAAGAACAGTGAAAAAGAAGAGCAGTGCACCCAAGTTTCTCATGCAGGAATACTAATGCACATGCTATTTCTAGATGGTGCAAGTCCTCTGCTCATTCATGGGGAGTCAGCCTGGTGAGTTCCACCCACATTGCCTCTGCCTGCCTGAGACTATCAAGAAGGTGTCAGAAAGCACCTCGTGCGAGCTGCTGTTACATAATGCAGCCCAGCTCCAGAGAACTGGCAGAATTGGGGAATTTGTGTTTGGTCCTAATGTTCTGTACCGAGCTGGCAAGTGAGATTCCTGCTCTGAACGAACTGACAGTTGGAGCTTTGAAGCAGGAACATTTGCCCACCAAAGTTGCTGAACTCACACGCTGCTCAGTCTGTCACTGAATTAGCAGGCAGGCAGGGACAGCAGAATGTGGTGGGAACTGTGCTGCACTCCTTTGCACCTCTGGTCCTGATCCTGTGAGGGAGGACCACGTGCCTGCTGGTGAGATGGAGGAAGGTCACACCTCCCAATCCTTAGGCAGTTTTATGTCCCTTTCTACAGCAGCATCTCATATGTTTCAATGGGATCATGCTGGTTTTCAGAGAGCTGAGGCATGAGGGACAGAAGGAAATGTTCATTTTTATAGTGTCAGTGTTCTCAGCTGGGCACTCTGCAGGTTACCACCCCTGCCCCAGGGTGGCAGAGTGGCACGGGTGTCCACCTCAGCTGCTCCAGGGAACTGAGCTGGCATCTCAGAGGCTCTGCTTTGTGTGGGATGGCTGGTCAGCTCAAATCCTTCTGCTGGGTGGGCTTCCCCTTGTAGGCTGCTTGAAAACCACCCCCACAGGCCCTGGTTTCAGTTCACACCTCAGTGTTTGCCCATAGACAGGGGACACATTTCCTCTGAGGCTGGGAGTCTGTGGCCAAAGAGCAGCAGCCAAGATGGCAGGGGGTGACAGCAGCTCAGACTGCTGCAGCAGGATTGTGGGGCATCCTCTGCAGCTTGGGCAAAGGAAGGTTGTGAAGGAAGAGAAGAAATGCAGATTTGTGTGGGTCCTCAGCCTAATCACGTTGGCCTGGGTTTGTTTTCACCTACCAGTGTCTCTAGGTGTTGGCAGTCAGAATTTGAGCATTTCTGATTGCTTTTCCCAGGCATGTTCCCCAGGTTCATTAGTACAACGAAACCAGAGTGACACCACCGTGGAACAGGGACGGAGGAGGCTCAGGATGCTCGGTGTGCTGGAGCTGTGCTGGTGCCGAGGCGGGAGGCAGGGGGGGCGAGGCCGGGGGGGAGCAGGGCGTGGGGTGCGGCGGGTCAGCGGCTCGGGGGCAACACCGCTGTCGCTCTCACGACTCTCCCGAAGCTCTCTCACCCCCAGCTGCCCCCCTAGGCTCAGGACCTTTGCCCCAGGGAGAGCTTGGAGGCCGCTCAACCCTCGGACGAACGGGGGGATGTTCTCCGAGGGACTGACCCCGCCAGCGCCGGCCTCTCCGGCAGCGCCATCCCAACACCGCCCCGTGTCCGGGGGGTGCGGGACGAAGCGTTCACCCGGCGGCTTGCGGGGGGAGGTAGGGCGCAGATTCAACCCCCTCCATCACCCCAACCCCGGCTTTCTGGGGTTAACGAGGCTCTGAGAGAGCGGGGGGACGGAGAGGGGACGGCCGAGGAGCGGGATATCCCGCAGGTACCCGCGTTACCCTCCCCTGCACGGAGGCAGAGCCCCGGCGCTGGGGCTGAGGCTGATGCAAACTCCCTCGCAAGAGCTGTTTGTTGACCACATTCACGTTCCGAGCCCTGAAGCTAAAAGCACTTTACACCATAAAATAAAAGCACTGTCTTTTTTTCTAAAAGGTTACGTCTGGAGGCCACGTTGCTCATACTTCATACAGAAAACTACTGAAAGGGCTATGAAATCCTCTATGATTTACGCTCCCTCTCAGTGCATTAGGATATAGATCTACTCGACTCTAAAAATACTGTGGAGTTTCTAACCGACGTGAATATATGTGCATTATTTCAGAAAGTCTGTTAGAAAACTTGTCAACACGTTATAAAGCATAAACCAGGGCTCGGCCATTAAATAGAGATCAGAGGCAGAATATCTACTGCAGGAAGCACCGAGAAAAGTCCCTCCATTCAAAAAAAGGGCTTTTAGCTCAAAGTTTCACACAGTGTACACCGAAGGGTTTGGAGAGAACCCGTGGACCATAATTACAAGGCATCAATGGAATCAGTAAGGGCTTTACGGTCCCCAGCGCAGTTCACTGGGCTGCCCAGAAAATAATTTTAATATTGTCATAATTTATTACCCAGCGAAAGCCACATCGAGGATTGTAAATATAGTTACTTCGCGTCCGTGGCTGTTCGTTAAATAGCCTCGTTCTCTTCCTCTAAAAATACAATAAAATACAAACCCACCTGCATTATTAATCTGCGGTTATGCGGTGTTAAAAAATGTCTTCTGACTCCTTTTCTTTCTTGAGGTTTGTTATCTCCCTCCAATCACATGACAATGAGAACCGCTGGAGGGTACACACACACACACACGCACACGCACACACACGAGGGGGGGGGGAGCACAGCACTATTGCGACCAAACGCCAATATTAATCATTATCCATCCAGGATTAAATATTATTTTGAAGGCTGCGAGTTTCCATTTCATTCGAGGCATTTTACCGCGGTGGAATTAAGGGCACGCTAATGGTAGGAACATCCTCACTGCCATTCATGAAAGCATCTGTAAAATTAGCTCCTGACTGTACATTTGAAGATGCGGTCTGAGAAGTCACCTCTAGAATCTCAAACACGGTGCGATAATAAAGTAGATTTAGTTGTAACTAAGTGCTTAATTTGCGATGATTTTGAAAAGAAAATCAATGAAACGTTGCCTGTTATTTATTGGGAATAACCACAGACAGGGATTCCGACGCAGGTTGGCACAAGCGCGTAATGAATTGTAATTCACAGGACTGTTAACTGCGAACCACAGAACCTTTCCGGGGTAATAAAGTCATTACTTTTTACATTGCAGCCACCTTGAAAAGCTTTATACGTGCTATTAGATATAAATCAAATCCCATATCTAGATCTGTCTCTCCGGTACGCACACGTGCCTCTTTCTATACGTTTCGCCCAGGAACATACGTACGCCTGGGTACGGCAGCCCTGAAAAGGAAGAAGCAGGAACAGTTCTATTGTCACCTGCGGCTGGTTCTCCCCGGAAAGTTACAGGCGTTTTCTCCCCGGCACCCCCGGGGTGCATCCCCAGGCGCTGCGGTGACAGGCACCGCTGGGCTCGTCCGCGGGAGGGGAGCGGCGGGCGGAGCCGGGGCGGGAGCGGGGGGGAAGCTGCTGGCGGGAAGCTGAAAGTATCCCACACTCGAGCCACTTGCCCGGGGCTCTGACAGCTCCGGCCGGGCTCCTCAGCCAACCGCTCCGCTCCCCGCTTAGTTCCCCGGGCGGAGGCAAGTCGCCGGTTTTCCGTCTTTTCTTACGGCGCCGATCCGCTCCTCGTCCCCCCCCTCTCCTCCCGTGCGGTGCGCTCCGTCTCTCCGCCTCCGTCCTGGGCACGGTTCTCATCGCGCACC